>ONZH01016284.1:0-190042 GCA_900303285.1 Rhinella marina
CTGCCCCTCCTATGTACAGGAATATAACTACTATAATACTGCCTCCTATGTACAAGAATATAACTACTATAATACTGCCTCCTATGTACAAGAATATAACTACTATAATACTGCTCCTTACAAAACTACTATGTACAAGAATATAACTACTATAATACTGCTCCTATGTACAAAAATATGATGATTGTAATAGTATCATTTTTAAAGATGTTTTTCTATTTTCCTTTTTTCACACGATTATGCCATTTCTTCTATACGTCTCTGTTGTCCGTTTGTCCATTGATTGTTCTATGTTATGATTACTGTTCTATCGTTTCTATTCCCTTTTTGATCACTTATTACGTTAATTTCTTATTGTCCATCATGTTATTATTCTGAGTCATATAATGATAAGTAAACACCCCCTTGAGCTCACGGGATCAAAATGAATGTGTTTTTCTGTTTCTCCTTCATCAGAACTCACACTGTGTTCATCAGAGCTCCCTGGGAAGCTGTGATTGCAATCTTCACACAGGGCAACTATGTGCAGTGGAAGCGCTGGATTGCTGACGCCGTTGTCCTATGTAATCACTTTTCTTTAGGTGTTTTTAATAAATTTTCATGTGTTGTTTTAGTGTTTCTAAATAAATCAAGTGTTTATTATGCTACATCCAAGTGTTTCAGTACATTCTATTGGTAGTGTCTGAAAAAAAAAGATCCTGTACTTAAAGGATCTAACCCCTGCTATTTGTACGCCGTGTTGGGCCATTGTCCTTATTGCTCTGGGAGCATGTCCTGGCATCTGTGTCACTGACCTTTTAGCAAGATGAGCGTGATCGCACCAGCATCTAAATAACACTGTTTATTTACTCCAACAATAGTATTCTATGAGACGCTGCCTCACTTCATTTCTTGTTTGAGGTTGAATAATTCAGAAATACAGTATACGATGTCATTATTTCAACTCAACCTTTATCCTTTACCTTCCTACTTCAGGATAAATGTTTGCAACTATCCATCTATCTATCCATCCTATCTCTATTTCAGTGAAAGCAACAAAGTGGTGCCAATGGACTTGACTTTAATCAAAGGAATCTATGTATCTATCTTTCTGTCTGTCTATCTATCTATCTATGTATATATCTTTTTTATGTATCTATCAATCTAATCTAATCTAATGAATCTATTATATTATGTATCTATTACCTATTTATCCAGGCATTTAAATCACTTTCGATTCAGGTAAAATTGATTCTTATCTGCCTTTCCTTGGCCAATTATTGGTCTATTCAGTTGAATCGAACCATAAGTGAATGTTAGGAAATTTGCTCATCTCTAGTATCTATCTATCTATCTATCTATCTATCTATCTATCTATCTATCTATCTATCTTTAGCAGTGAAAATAGCACTTCAAAAGGAAATTAAGAAGTGGGACCAAATGAACATAACTTTGATCAAGGGTATATATCTACCTATTATCTATCTATCTATCTATCTATCTATCTATCTATCTATCTATCTATCTATCATATTAAATTAGAAACAGCACTTCTAGTTGCTGCTTCAATTTTTAATACTATTGCTATCTGAAAGACTCTAAGCCAATGTATTTCTTTCTTTCTTTCTTTCTTTCTTTCTTTCTTTCTTTCTTTCTTTCTTTCTGCTATTTTCCATTCGATATATTTCAGACCTCTAATCTATCTAGGCAGCAGCTGAATGAGTTAGACGCGGAGTATCTGCCTAGCAACAGCCCTTCATCAGAGGAGACCACGCCGGCTTTCCAAGGCTCTATTGGAATGGAACATCACTTTTTTCCTCCAGCAATCTACAGGAGAAGGAGGGGGAGCATCAGTCCACGCTGAAATCATTGTCTAATTTACAAATCCAGCCCTGCTACTTCCGTCTGCTGCACACAGCAATGTCCCTGGATGTGGAATAATATTAAGGGTTTCTCTTGGTTTTAGTTATGCAGTGAGAGCTCCAGCGCTGACCCAGTTGTGTCCATACACTTTACACTTGCATGATAAATTCACAGCTCTGTAACTGAGAGGAGCAGGATGCTAAGTGTCTAAACTGAAGTCTAGCAACAATCACATTATTGTATGTAGCTTCATGTGCCTGGGTGCTGGATGTGGCAGTGGGGACATCCACCAGACGCTCTGCTGTTAGAACCAGACCAAGGCCAGTGAACTGATACATTGCCCTAAAAGACACCCTAGTTTTGGCTCTGAATTACGATGACTTATCCATACTGGCATCAAATAATAATCATCATCATCATCTGAGATGACAGGTTACATGAATCCATATGGATGGTGCTCTACTTCCTCCGGCCATATAATCAGATTTGCAATTACTTAAAGGGGTTCTGTAGTTCTTTAAAACTGATGATCTATCCTCTGGATAGATCATCAGCATCTGATCGGCAGCGGTCTGACACCCGGGACCCCCGCCGATCAGCTGTTTGAGAAGGCAGTGGCGCTGCAGGAGCGCCGCGCCCTTCTCTGTGTTTACCGCAGGCCCAGTGACGTCACGACTAGTATCACAGGCCTGGGCGAGGCTAAGCTCCATTCATGTGAACAGAGCTTAGTCCCGCCCAGGCCAGTGAAACTAGTTGTGACGTCACTGCCTGAGGAAAACACAGAGAAGGCCGCTGCGCTCCTACAGCGCCGCTGCCTTCTGAAACAGCTGATCGGCGGGGGTCCCGGGTGTCGGACCGCTGCCGATCAGATGATGATGATCTATCCAGGGGATAGAACATCAGTTTTACAGAACCGCAGAACCCCTTTAAAGGGGTTTTCCAGGAATTATGGATTATGGAAAAGTATGGATGACCTATCCTTTGATATCCCCCCCCTCCTTGAAGGCGCCAGACTAGATCATCAGTCTCTTCAAAACATACCAAAAATAGCGCCATCATTTTAAAGTGGCCATGCTTGGCATTGCAGCTCAGTCCCATTTAGTTGAAGGACATATGAGCAATGGATGTGATGCCACCACCTGAGGAGGAGGAGGCTTCAGTGCTCTTTAATTACTCTTAGAAAGGCTAAACAGAAGGAGTGTTGGGAGTCAGACCCCATCAATCAAATAAGGGTGATCTATCCTGAGGATAAGTGCTCAATATTTAAATTGGTTGTCCAAGTGTTTAATATTGATGACCTATTCTCACGATCTGACTCTCGGCACTCCCACGATCAACTGTTTAAAGAGGCTGTGACTCTCTTGAGATCACCACAGACTCCTCGCAGCTTAGTAAGCACAGCGCCATTCATTGGATAGTGGCTGTGCTCGGTATTGCAGCTCATATCCATTCATTTCAATGGAACTAAGCTGTACCTATGAAATGTGACCAATGAATGTGACTTTATTGGCCTAGGACAGAGATGTCCAATCTGCGGCCCTCCAGCTGTTGCAAAACTACAACTCCCAGCATACCCGGACAGCCTACAGCCATCGGTCTACAGCAGGGCATTATGGGAGATGTAATTTTACAACAGCTGGAGGGTGGCAGGTTGGGCATCCCTGGCCTAGGAAGAAGCAAGGGGCTTACTGGAGCTCTGCAATCTCTGATTGGTGCTGGGAGTTTGACCCCCACTGATCAGATACTGATGCCTTATCCCATAGATACATCATCATTATTTAGCTCTTGGGCAACTCCTTTAAGTCTGGGAAAAGCCCTTTAAGGGGAATTCCATAATTAGATAAAAGGACTAGCTTTATGCATGATCAGACCAGTCCTCTAGAGCAGGGGTGAGCAACCTCCGGCACTCCAGGTGTTGTGAAACTACATCTCCCATCATGCACGCTTGCTTGGTTGTTCTCTAAACTCCATCACAAGTGGAAGGATCATGCTGGGGGTTGTAGTTCTACAACAACTGGAGTGCCGAAGGTTGCTGATCCCTGCTCTAGAGTAAAAGTGGACTCTCTGGTGGGCCCAGGTTATGATATAATAAAGGGTCTAACCTATCCGGCACACGACAACCTCATTTTGGAACCAATCACTTACCACTATGGGATAATTCACACAAAAAAACTACTAGATCCAAAGCTAAAACCTTATAGATTACAATAGTATTATAAGTGGACATGCACTGTATAAATGCATCTATTACTCTCTGTTATCAGCCATTTCAGACTGTAGCGGTTTTTTTTTGTTTTTTTTCCGTGAACAGAAATTCTTGAATCCTCGCTGTCTCAAGAATCCCTAGGTATTTCATGTCACAGTGCTTAGACCAGAGACCTTCACATCATACGAGTGAGCCACCAGTCACCCCTCCTATATCTCTGCTATACTGATATAAGCTCCTGATTTGACGTGCGCTGGCCCTTTAACTCAGAAAGGTATCACAATACGTCCAAGGAACAAGGATCAGCTCTGCTACATCTGCACATACATCGCTTGATAGCATATAAGCCGCGGTATATAAGTCCATAAGGGATTGCACACTATAGAGCGGCTCCCTCTGCAGCCCACACTCCCGTCTCATGCTCTCGACAGTTGCAGTGTAGGCGGCTCAGGCTGTGTTTTCGAGCGGCGAGATCTGTACTGTATTACGATCTGTACATTGTGACCTCTCTTCAGCTTTTATGGCTGGGATCTCAAGCGAAGCTTTGGCTTGCATAATAGGATCACATTTTCATATTTAATCCTGTGGTCTGCAGTATTCTGTTGTGCTTATTACCCCCACACACACACAAAAAAAATAAATAAAAAAATAAAAATAAAATTTCCTCTATTTAGGGTGACCCTTATGCTGCCATGGATGGGTTCCCAAAACATAGATAATTATCACTGGAGAGACTATTTTCATTGCACTGAGGCTGCAGGAAATTAATGCACATTGATATCCTTATTACACAGACGTGCCAGGTCTTCAGAGAAACTTAAAGGGAACGTCCATTTTTACAATCCATCTAATTTATTACTGCTGCAGTGCATCTAACATGTAAATAGAAGCAACTTTGTAAATAGTTTTAATTCAAAACTTCCTATTGTTTTACAACAAGCTTCCATGCAATGTTAGGCCACTGAGGCACAAATAAAATAAATAAGTGACTCTGCCACTTGGCAGAGTCACTGGGGATCACTGGACCCAAACTCTGGGCAGCCGGACAATGACGATCGCTCCCAAAGGGCGAAATGATATAAGAGGCAAGATAACGAATAGTAAGGTAAACACTTACACAAACACGTACTGCGCAGAAAGCGCTTGAGACTGGAGCCAGAGCTTTGGCTTCACAGACCTCCAGACGAGCAACGCCCACCGTGTACCCGTGCTCCAGGAGGGGGCTACGGCACGGCCGCAAGCGTGGCTTTCAAACAGTCTGAGTGATACACACACACACAAAGACAGACACAAAAGCAGGCACGTGAAACCACGCATCGGTGCAAGGAAGCACCCAAACACTCAGGACATTCAGTGTCAATAGCAATGGCCCGGACCATATAGCAGTCACACATGAACAACAAGGCACCAGCCCTGCCCAGCAGAAGCTCAGGGTTTAAATAGTAGTGAGCTAATTGGCAGAGGTGTGGTTACTGACACGCTTCCTGTGAACGCCTGGCGGAAGTGACATCACCAGAGGTCTCAAGGGCAGGGCGTGGTGCCTGACCTACTTCCTGTGAACGCCTGGCGGAAGTGACATCACCAGAGGTCTCAAGGAGCTGGCACATGACCACTTCCTGTGCCGGACCTTGTTCACTGCAGTAGGACTGTGGGCGCAAGGATATTGCACTGAAATTTGCCCGTGCCCCTTCACCAACACCCGCAGCCCGGGAGGGCAAACGACCATGTGCACGACGTCGATGCACGCGCCTTACATGCAAGCCTAGGTGTCTCCATGGTAACAGACTACAACCAAACCCTGTGTAGTCTGGTCCTCCACTTATAATGCCATTCAGCTGTTGTAAACCTTTTACTTACCCACCAAATTAGAGGACAGATGGAAGGGAAAGTGATTGTTGGAGCAGGTTATCAGGGCTTAAAGTGTAACTGTTATTCTTTTTTTATTTTTGTGATTTATAGGGGCAGTGATGCTGTCCATTTTTTTAATATACTTTAATTACTGAAATTGTTCATTTCTATTAGAAAAATTGTTCTAAAGTGGCCCATTTTGAGCCTTAGCAACGATTCTCTGTCTTCTGTTTACATAGCACAGTCAATGTTGAGAAAGTCTCCACTGTTATGTAAACAGAAGACAGAGGAGCGTTGCTAAGGCTCAAAATGGGCCACTTTAGAGCTATTTTTCTAATAGAAATGTACAATTTCTGTAATTAAAGTATATTACAAAAATGGTCAGCATCACTGCCCCTATACATCACAAAAATAAAAAAAATAATGACAGTTACACTTTAATTGTTGCCTGGAAATATTTAGGTCTGCCTGGAAGCTGTATACTCAAAAGGATGTTTCTAATTGAGAATTTCTTTGCTAATTTGTTTTATTTTTCATTTTAGATATAATGGACCAATAAATATAAAATATAAATGAATTTGGTCCGAAGTTTAGGAAAATTTTGATTCGCAATGAAGCTGAATTTCCTTGCGCTTCGTGGTAATGAATCAGGTTTTCCTAAAATGACGGCTACACATGTTAAAAAGTGAAAGTGAGAAGGCGGGGAACTCAATATCCAATCCAGAGGTAGCCAGCCCCTGTGATGTCACAGCCAGATAAAAGCCTATCCCCGAGCAGTCTACGCCATTGTCCTGTAAGCTGAGCGTCGGGAGAGACGTGGCTCGTGCTCATGCACTAGGGACAGTGTTGGTACAATATTTCAGCGGCTATGTTCAGCCATCTTGTTTTAACCCTAATAATTTTAAAAGCATAATACCATTAGGTTCATAGTAGGGAGGGATCCTGGACCTTATGGAGAGATCCACATGGGATTATGGTCATCCCTGTTGTGGATCGCTCCATTTTATTGCTTTGAGGAAGGTTTTCCCACCTCAATGCTGTGTACCATATCCTTTATCATTACACAGGAGGACGGGGATGCTGCATATCCTCCAGCTCCCTGATCCCCGCTGGGGTGAGGCAGAGCACATTCTGCTTTCCCTTTACAAACCTGCCCTAAAAATAAAGGTAATACAATGGATTCTCATCATTATTATGGAGCAGCTAAAACACAGAAAAACATGCTAAGTAAATGAATCCACGTTAGAGAGCTTTGACTACGTCACAATCACAAACTTAAAGGGAAAGTCTACCTTCACAATCAGCCGCTTCCTTATTGCTCCAGGTTATCTAAAGATTAAAATGAGGCAACTTTGTAGCTACTGCAAGCTTAATAAAAAACCTACTGTGTTGTGCCTACAGTTCCTATGTGTTTCCATGGTTACAGACTACAATTTCTGTGTAGTCTGGTCCTGCAGTCATATTGTTATCCATCTATCCTATTCTTCTTGCTTATCAACTTAATGTCTGTTATAAGACATGGGATGGTACAATGCTGGAGTGGACTGGTAATATTTAAAGAGGTCCTTTCACCTCTCCTGACATGCCTGTTTTAATAACTACATGCGTTTTCCATGTAACAACAATTCTGGAACATTTATTCGTAAGCCTCTAAGTTGTGCCATACCTTTATTATTTCTACTAGAAGTTATGAATGAATTGCTAGCAGTCTACAGTAAGGGTACAGAGGGGAGGTAACCAGTTGGGGGGGGGGGTTACCCGCACAGACTCACTCTATCCAATCAGTGCTGCCATTGTCAGTCTGTGCAGGTACACACCCCAACTGGATACCTCCCCTCTATACCCTTTTATAAAAGTTATAAAAAGCTGGACAACCTTTTTAAGAAAACTGGTGGACAATTATTGGTGAGACTGTAATTTAGGCCATATTGGTTGGCCCCCAACTTTCCAGTAAACAGAATTTATGGCTGATAAGAAATTATGGCAACACCTTACCAGAGCTCTACCTGTCATCTCTTCCAATCAGCATCTAGAACGGTGCCACAATATTTGCGATGTACATCCAGTGGAGGAGAATCAGACTGTTGTGAACAGATAGAATTTTTATAGAAATATCTTTTATTAATCTGCTCTATATATTTCTACAGAGAAAGACATATGGGGGGTCTTGTAGACTAGCAAATGCAGAGAAAGACATCTGTGTTGTCATGGCAACAGTCAGTCATTTGCAACATCGTTACAATTTTTAATGTTTTTTTATGCAAGAG
This sequence comes from Rhinella marina, assembly GCA_900303285.1. Lineage (NCBI taxonomy): Eukaryota > Metazoa > Chordata > Amphibia > Anura > Bufonidae > Rhinella > Rhinella marina. Next base: position 8,164 of record ONZH01016284.1, read on the forward strand.
AAAAGTAAATATTACGGGTAGCTTAGGGTAACTGTCAGGATAGGCGACTACCGTCACACACAGAAAAAGGGATAGTGCAGCACTATCCCTACTTAGACGGTTACCCTAGGCAGTGACCCTACAACTGGGCGGCAGTCACTGTATTGAAACACGTGTGAAGGCGACATAAACAGGGAGCAACAAACAGACAAACACTAATAGAATAGTCAAATAGAAGGGTCAAATCGGACAATGAGGTACAAAAACACCAAAAACTCAGAACCAAGTGATCCATACAATATCATGAAATCTCTTAAACAATCGATTCTCATGGACCTCCTCAGCCAACACCCATGACTTCTCCTCAGGAAAACAATAACTTTTCCAATGAATCAAATATTGCAGCTTATTACAAACCCTTCTAAAATCCAGAATCCTTCCTGCCTCAAATTCTGTTTCGTCTTCTACCTCCACGTTGACCAGGAGGTTTCTGAGAAACCAGAGGAGTTACATATTTCTTTGTAAAATTTTGAAAGATTCAGGCAATTCCAGATGAAAAGATACAGAATTAATAACCTCTACAATTTAATATGGACCAATGAAATTTGGCCAGAATTTTTGGATGGTACTTTAAGGTGAAATATTTTTGGTAGATTACCACACCTTGTCACACAACACAAAAATTAGCCCCTTAAGATTTCTGTTAGTGGTTCTTTTTTCAATCTCCTGAAAATTTAAAATTTCTCAGGTTTATAAGAACCTGGTCCCAGACTGTGCACAGTTTGTCCGATACAACTTCCACCTCCAGATTAAAAGAAACCGAAGACCTATACTTGCACACGAGGGTGGAAGCCATAATTATAGAAAAACAGCAAAGTATTGGTAAAACTGTTAAGGCGATTATTAATTGCCAGTTCGGCCAATGATATTTACAATACCCAATCACTATGTCAGAAACATAACATCTCAGATATTGTTCAAGAACCTGATTCAGCCTTTCAATCTGCCCATTAGTTTCCGGGTGAAGAGAACGAGAAAGTGACACCCAAACGGCTATGAAAAGATCTCCAGAACTTTGATACAAATTGAATACTCTGTCTGACACAATATTTTCAGAAATACCATGAATTTCACCAATCTGATCTTAAAATATAGAAGACAATTCCTTTACAGAAGGAAGCTTGCTCAAAGGAACCAAATGGGACATTTTAGAAAACCTGTCCACAACCACCAGATCACGGTCTTCCCTTGGGAGCGTGAAAGATCCATGACAAAAGCCATGGAGATGTGAGACCAAGGTCTCTTGGTAATAGGTAAAGGGCACAGCTCTCCAGCAGAACAAGTTCTGGGAGTCTTAGACCTAGCACAAGCTTTGCACACCGTAACGTATGTCTGAGTGTCTTTAGACATAGTTGGCCACCAATAATGCCTAAACACCTGTCTACTAGTGTCCTCAATACCCTGATGTCCACTCAACACAGAGTCATAAAATTCACACAATAAAGGGTTGTGAAACCCCTCAGGTGCAGGAGTACTGTCAGGTACCTGATTCTGATTGGCGGAGATCTTGGAGGACAGAAATAGCCAAATACATAATTCCATCAGGTAAAATCATAAAAAGCTCAGACTTCTGGGCTTAAGAGGCACAAAAGCTTCTGGACAAGGCATCAGTCTCGACCTTTTTGGAACCTGACCTATATAGGTAGGTAACAACAAAGTTAAACCGTGTAAAAAACAAAGCCCAACGTGCCTGTCTAGGGTTTAGTCTTTTGGCAGACTTGAGAAATATAAGATTTTTATGGTCAGCAAGTGCCACTGCCTGGTGTCTAGCCCCCTCTAGGAAATGATGCCATTCCTCAAAAACCCACAATTGCCAATCTCACAGCTAGCAGCAGAATATTTTATAGAGAATGCAGATGACTTCAAACAAGCGAAGGTAGATGTGCCCTGAGACAGAACCGCTCCTACTCCAACCTCTGAAGCATCAACCTTCACAACGAAAGGTCTATACTGATCCAGTTGGGGAAGAATGGGAGCTTCGACAAAACACGTTTTCAACATCTCAAAGGCAATCGTAGCTTCCTGCTTCCAATAAGCAACATCTACACTAGAGATGAGCGAATCTATTTGCCACTTCGTAGATTCGATACGAATCTACGCAATTTTCCACTCCAAAGCGAATACGGATTTTTTCAGATTAGCTCTGTTCGATTCGAAAATGTTCTTAAAGCTTTGTACGCATTCGCTACGTACTTGTCCGATGAATTGTATGCTAGTGCTACGTATAAGTTACTTTATACGCTGATGCGTACGAATTCAGCGAATTAGCAAACTTTTATTGTAAGTTCGTTATTGGTACAGAAATAGGCGGCAAAAAGCCTGGGAAGAAAGCGGTCACCTGACCTAGAGGGAAGGGCTTGCTGTGATTGGCTCATAGGCTCGGAAAGCTTGTGACATCAGTTGTGCTGCGACTGCTGAGACAAGCAGAAGCACTGTGTGTGAAGTTCTGAATTTTCTGAACTGAATTGTGGTGTAATTGTTCTGGGTATCCATAATTCATATCAGGGCATGTGCAGGGCAAGTGCAGGGCTAGTAATTAATCAGGCAGCGAGAGAGACAGGGGGAGAGACAGGGAGAGAGATAGGGAGAGAGACAGGGAGAGAGACAGGGAGAGAGACAAAGACCAGCTGCAGGCCCACAGTCAAGTGAAAATGGCTGGCATGGAAAAGCAAAAGGGTTCCAGCCAGACCTTGAACTAAAAAAAAGGAGAAGGTGGCACAGGGCAGCAGTGCCAGAGGACCTGTAGCCAGAGCTTTTACTTGTAGTATTCGCAATACTTGGCCGGTGTTCCACTGGGCTATCCCAACAAGGCGCAAAATTGTAGTGGAGGAGTAAGTGGATGGGGTAGTGGAGTCGATGGCACACTCATCTCAGTCTCAGCCGGATGATCTGCTGTCATCTGCTGATACAGTATCATGTACAGTAGCCAGGGGTCAGACTCAGAGCGTTCCTCCTGCTCCACCATTCCGCTCCAGCAAAGCCTAGCATTGTGCGTGCCTGCTTATTACGCAAGAGCTAGACAATAGTACGCTGAGGATTCGTACGCATTTTGTATGCTCATGCGTACGTTCACATAAGTAGCGTACTTTTAACAACTGTACGTCCGTTATTAGTGTGCGAATGTTCGCAAAACACCACATAATAACGTATGATTTCTACGCAGCTTCAGCCAAATAGATTTGTATGAAGTACGAATCTTTTGAAAAATTTGACGAACATTCGGCGAAGCGAATTTTGGATGATTCGCTCATCTCTAATCTACACCTTACTAGGATAGATCTGTGAGTGGTTTAGCAACAGAATTTTTTTTAAAATAAATGTTACATAGTAATTGGTAGAGATGAGCGAAGGATTCCAAAATTCGATTCGGCTGCTTTGCCAAATTTTACAAAACAATTTGCAGTTCGTCACAAAGCGCATTTCTTTGCAAGTAGTGGGTACAATGACAGGGATCGAGAATTGCGCTGAACACCTAAACCTGTCATTGTACCTCTCCAATTTCATGTAAGATCTTCAAGCGAGATGGCATCGGCCAGCCCGTCGCGAACAAAGGGATGAAATAAGTATTATTATTTTTTGTTTTTTTACACTATTTCAAGTAAAATTGATTCACTACCATAGTAACATAGTAACATAGTTTATAAGGCTGAAAAAAGCCCTCTGTCCATCCAGTTCGGCCTGTTTTCCTACAAGTTGATCCAGAGGAAAGCAAAAAACCCCTGTGAGGTAGAAGCCAATATTCCTCACTTTAGGGTAAAAAATTCCTTCTTATTACATTCGAGATTTCATCAACTGTCGAAGTAAGGGAGTCTTTTCTGTCCTGTTGGTCCTCGCCTATACTCCCTCTATCTGCCAGTTTTCTCAAGTAGAGATTATCTCCATCCACATTTGTGGATTTGTATTATCGATTTCATTAAATGTTATGTTTTAATAAGTAGAGTTTATTTTTGGTTTATGAATTATGATTACAAATGCCCTACCATATCGTTATACTATCTGATTGGGAATTATATGCTAAATAAATTTTCTCCTGAAATTTGGATCGAAGTCCTCTTTGTGGACTTTGATTCGATCAATAGTAGTAATTTGCAAAGCCCAGCAGTTACCTCTGCAGCAGTTAGTTCCCCAGCCCTAGAAGTTAACTTCCCAGCACTTACCACTACACCAGTTACCTCCCCAGACCCAGCAGGTACTGTATCTCCCCAACAGTTACCTCCTGAGCCCCAGCAATTACTGTACAGTACCTTCCCAGCAGTTACTCCTCCAGATGCAGCAGTTACTTCCCTAACAGTTACCTCCTGAGCCTCAGCAGTTACTTCCCCAGAAGCAGTGGTTACTTAACAGTTACCTCCCGAGCCCCAGCAGTTACCTCTCCAGCAGTTCATTCTCAGACCCAGTAGATACATGCCTAGAAGTTAATTTTCCTCCCCAAAAGTAACCTCCCCAGTAGTTACCTCCTCAGCAGTTCTTCCCTAGCCCCAGCAGTTACCCCCACAGCAGTTACCTCCGCTGCAGTTACCATCCTAGGAATTGTCTCACCAACAATAAATGAGTCCTTGGAACATGCACTACTTTTGTGAACAGAAGCTAAAATCATATTTGTCCTCACGCTGCTATAATTAGATGTTTCCGCATCTTTTTAACCTTGCAACTATATTTCAAGCTGTGACCTTCAGCGTAGTAGTACACATACACAACACTACATCCCACTGTCAGTTTCATCATCACTATCTATTATGCCATTTATTTACTATTATAAAAGTTACTGATCGGGGTACTGAAGGGGTCAAATACGATATAACAAATTCAAACAGAAAGAGGAGCATGAGTTTCTAAATAACTGAAATTCAACAAGAACATTAGGTTTCAGGTCACAAAATGGTATAGAAATTCTATGAATACTCAAGTTCCTCACGTGTTTTTGAATAGAATGCTTAGGCATAATGGAAACCAGTGGGAAAACGGCAATGAGGAGTCATCAACAATACAGCGCAGCGAAAATACACACATTTCATTTTTCTATTTGCTAATATTCATTTTATTTATGAATAAATAAAATATTTCAGTCAATGTTACAATTGGCTTTACATTTACTTACAGATAGCAGGGTATGTATACATTTGCAAAAAAATTTTTTTTTTATTGGTGCAATACATCTAAAAAGCATAAAAATATAAATGTAAATAGTTTTGATTGCAAAATAACCCTACTGTTTCATGTATGCAGCTCCTCTGCAGACAAATGTTTCTCTTTGGTTGTACTTAGGAATTAGTCTAACTGCAGAATGCTATATGAAGGTTGGATTTTAGGGTTCAGTTCACTCCAGAACCCCCATGCTTCTATTGAACCAAGTCTAGGTCATCCCAGAACTGAATGGAGGTTTACATTTTGTTAATCACAACCACTAGAAGTCGTAAATAGAAATTAGAAAATTGATTACCTGAATTTTCCCAAAAAAATTGGGCTTGAAAAAATTAGACTTTTGTGATTCATTTCGGGAGAATCAAGAAAGGAAAACCATGGGAAGCCGTAAGTAGACATAAGCGAATCCATTCTACAATTTGGGAATCTGACCGGTATTTTCCAAAAAGTTCAGGTTTGAAAGAATTCAATTTTTTTGTGATTAGTTTTGGGAGAATCAAGAGAGCAGAACCATGGGAGGTCATAAGTAGAGATGAGCAACTCAATTTAAACATTTGGGAATTTGATCAGAATTTTCCAAAAAGTTTCAATTGAAAATAATTTGAACCACCATGCTTCTATTGAACCAAATCTAGGTCATCTCAGAACTGTATGGAGATTTACCTTTTGTTAATCACAACCACTGGAAATCATAAACAAATGAAAAAACTGATGACCTGAATTTTCCCAAAAATTGGGTTTAAAAGAATTTGACTTTTTGTTCTTAATTTGGGGAGAATCAAGAAAACACAACCATGGAAAGTCATAAGCAGAGATAAGCAAATCCATTCAACAATTTGGGAATCTGAAAGGAATTTTCCAAAAAGTTCAGTTTTGAAAGAATTTTGTTTTTTTGTGATTGGTTTCAGGAGAATAAAGAGAGAAGAACTATGGGAGGTCAGTAGTAGAGATGAGCAACTCAATTTAAAAATTTGGGAATATGATCTGAATCTTTCAAAAAGTTTGGGTTGAAAAGAATTAGAATTTTTGTGATTTGTTTTGGGAGAATCAAGAGAGCAGAACCATTGAAGGTCATAAGCAGAGATGAGCGAATTGATTCTACAATTTGGAAATTTGAACTGAATTTTCCAAAAATCAGGCTTGAAAGAATTCAATTTTTTGTGATTTGTTTTGGGAGGCTCAAGAGAGCAGAACCGTGGTAGAAATGAGTGAATCAATTCTAAAAAAAATTAATTTAACCTGAATTTTGGAAATAATTTATTTTTTTGTGATTAATTTTGAGAGAATCAAGAGAAAGCGAGAGACCTAAAAAAAAGTTAAGAAATTTGCTCATGTCTAGTCATAACTATTGGGGACCCTAAAATATGGCCATAGTTTAGCCATTTGAATCCAGCCTCACTCCCCTTCCTCTTGCTAACCAGCTTACCTACAAATAGTAGAAAAGTAAGCAGATGGGGGGCTGGGGTAGCACATAAATGTAGGACCAGACTACAAAAGGTTTACTTGTAGTCTGTAACCATGGAGACACATAGTTTGGAACCATGGAGCTTTAAACATAAAATGGCAACATTTTTCAAGACATTGTATCTTTTAGGCTGGAACTTCATAGAGTCTTTCACATGACATTGAAAGGACTGAAAAGTTTTCCCCAGCACAAACAAATTATCACGCTGTGCCGAGATGAACCTGTTGTAAAGAGTCAATTAAAGATCTACTTCATTACTTTTTATGTTCCAATGATGAATTGTTCGGATGCCAATCCAGGAAGGGCAGAACAGTAGGAATAATGGGTCATAGATAAACATGATTATTTCTGAAGAGCTATGTAGGAGTTAGTGGCATCTGTGACTTTCATCCCAGTTCCTTTCCCGGAGAGAACACGATTTACAGATTGATAGGCAATGATTAAAAGTGATGAAGATGTCACATTTCTCTACTTATCTAAGTTATCTGGAGAACACAAAATTTTCTTTTACAGAACTATCTATATGGTAAATAAACCTTAATAAGTACAAAAATCTTAACCATAGTGACTATTAAAGCTCCATTTTTTTTCTTTTTTATACAAGTGGTTCAAATGATAAAATAATACTGTATTACTTTTCCCAATTTTACCTCTGATTATTCACAAAAAGCTTTACTGTCAACGTATTACCTCTCTGAGGCTGCTCTTTCTGCCACCTGGTCACTCAGGGATACATCTATAAGCTCTACCTGGCAATCAAAATGACATGATCCATCCCCTTCTAGGAGCCATGCTTGACTGACTCTAAGTAAAGTGGAAAATATGATCTGGTACCAGAACCTCTGATCAAGGTGAGTGGAGATCCCTGAGAAAAACACTATGTGTGGGAAAGACCTATATATATATATATATATATATATATATACAGTGCCTTGCGAAAGTATTCGGCCCCCTGTTCCTTGGTCTTCATGATGCAGAACCCTGAGACTATCACAGAGCAGGTGCATTTATACGGAGACTTGATTACACACAGGTGGATTCTATTTATCTTCATCAGTCATTTAGGACGACATTGGATCATTCAGAGATCAGAGATCAACTTCTGGAGGGAGTTTTCTGAACTGAAAGGAAATGGGCCGAATAATTTTGCACGCCCCACTTTTCAGTTTTATTATTACAAAAAAAGTTTAAATGATCCAATAAATTTCGTTCCACTTCACAATTGTGACCCACTTGTTGTTGATTCTTCACCATCATCTTTTTGTTTGAAACCTGAAATGTGGCAAAAGGTTGAAAAGCTCCAGGGGGGCGAATACTTTCGCAAGGCACTGTATATATATATGTGTCATGGCTTATCTAGTGCTGCTGCCATTCTTTGTTTAGTATTTAATTAGCCAGTAGGTAGCTTGCACCTGACTCTCACCTGTAGGAAGTGCTGTCCGTTTTTTGTCATTTTGTATATATAGAGGAAGACTGGCCTCCTCTGGGGAATTTAGCACTCCTGTTCACACTGGTGCAGCTTCTGACCAGGTATGATGTTCTCCTGATATGGGCCTGCCGGTTTATGTAGGATGCAGGTCAGTGTTAGTGTAGGACTCATCCGATTGGAAGCCACCTTGATCGTTGGTGGATGAGCCCGACATATTTATGATCATTTATATGCGCTAAGAGCTTCCACTTTACTTACTACATAGCAGTTATGCTTTTTTACTTTTTTCACATAGTCACCTCATGTTCATTTTATGTGTCATGGCTTATCTAGTGCTGCTGCCATTTTTTGTTTAGTATTTAATTAGCCAATAGGTAGCTTGCACCTGACTCTCACCTGTAGGAGGTGCTGTCCGTTTTTTGTCATTATATATATATATATATATATATATTTTTTTTTTTTTTTCAAAGACGGACATATGAAATAGCTAAAAATAGAGACTACATATAAAAATAATTACCAAAATATGTAAAAAAATACCAATAAAATACAGTGCTAAGTAATACCATCAAGCAGAGTCCAAATCATACAGCATCCAAATAATACAGTCATATAATGCCATATAATAGCATGATACAGTGTCTAAATCATGTAGCCATACTGTGCCCATATATTAACAATATACAATGTCTAAATTATGTAGCCATACTGTATCCATCTAGTGACAATATACAGTGTCTAAATCATACATCCATATAGATCCAATAACATGATACATGTAGCCATACTGTGCTCATCTAATAACAATATACAATGTCTAAATCATACATCCATACAGTGTTAAAATAATAAAGCCATATAATGCCCTATAATAATATGGTGCAGTGTCTAAATCACACAGCCATACAGTGCCTATCTAATAACAATATATAGTGTCTAAATCGTACTTCCATACACTGCCCAAATAATATGATAGTGTCTAAATTACACAGCCATACAGTCCCCAAATTACACAGCCATACAGTGTCCATATAATAATACGATACAGTGTCTAAATCATACATTCATATAGTGCCCATCTAATAATATGATACAGTGTCTAAATTGTTGTTATTATTATTATTTTATTAAGTGATTAATGTCTTCAATGAGAGATAATGCAGACACTTAACCCTCAGATGCCGTGGTCAATCGTGACCACGGCATGTGACGCGGCTTCCATCGTAGTGCTGGGCTGCTGAGGCCTGAACTTCTCCTCTGCATGGTAATTGGGGGAGTAAATGTAATGTAAAAGTCCTGGACTCTCTAAAGAAGGGATGCTCAGCCTATGGCCCTCCAACTGTTGAAAAACTACAACTCCCAGCATGCCCAGACAGCCTACAACTATCAGCCTACAGCAGGACATGGTAGGAGTTGTAGTCTTACAACAGCTGGAGGGTCGCAGGTTGAGCATCCCTGATCTAAAGAAACCAAGGCTTTTATAGCTATTGTTCCTAGGGAGCCTTGCAGGTGACAGGGCTCCATAAGAAGTTCTAGTCATCTAGGGTAACTTAAAAATAAGTAAAATATATTATACAACTCACCGGCCACTTTATTAGGTACACCTGTCCAACTGCTCGTTAACACTTAATTTCTAATCAGCCAATCACATGGCGGCAACTCAGTGCATTTAGGCATGTAGACATGGTCAAGACAATCTCCTGCAGTTCAAACCGAGCATCAGTATGGGGAAGAAAGGTGATTTGAGTGCCTTTGAACGTGGCATGGTTGTTGGTGCCAGAAGGGCTGGTCTGAGTATTTCAGAAACTGCTGATCTACTGGGATTTTCACGCACAACCATCTCTAGGGTTTACAGAGAATGGTCCGAAAAAGAAAAAACATCCAGTGAGCGGCAGTTCTGTGGGCGGAAATGCCTTGTTGATGCCAGAGGTCAGAGGAGAATGGGCAGACTGGTTCGAGCTGATAGAAAGGCAACAGTGACTCAAATTGCCACCCGTTACAACCAAGGTAGGCAGAAGAGCATCTCTGAACGCACAGTACGTCGAACTTTGAGGCAGATGGGCTACAGCAGCAGAAGACCACACCGGGTGCCACTCCTTTCAGCTAAGAACAGGAAACTGAGGCTACAATTTGCACAAGCTCATCGAAATTGGACAGTAGAAGATTGGAAAAACGTTGCCTGGTCTGATGAGTCTCGATTTCTGCTGCGACATTCGGATGGTAGGGTCAGAATTTGGCGTCAAACAACATGAAAGCATGGATCCATCCTGCCTTGTATCAACGGTTCAAGCTGGTGGTGGTGGTGTCATGGTGTGGGGAATATTTTCTTGGCACTCTTTGGGCCCCTTGGTACCAATTGAGCATCGTTGCAACGCCACAGCCTACCTGAGTATTGTTGCTGACCATGTCCATCCCTTTATGACCACAATGTACCCAACATCTGATGGCTACTTTCAGCAGGATAATGCGCCATGTCATAAAGCTGGAATCATCTCAGACTGGTTTCTTGAACATGACAATGAGTTCACTGTACTCAAATGGCCTCCACAGTCACCAGATCTCAATCCAATAGAGCATCTTTGGGATGTGGTGGAACGGGAGATTCGCATCATGGATGTGCAGCCGACAAATCTGCGGCAACTGTGTGATGCCATCATGTCAATATGGACAAAAATCTCTGAGGAATGCTTCCAGCACCTTGTTGAATCTATGCCACGAAGAATTGAGGCAGGTCTGAAGGCAAAAGGGGGTCCAACCCGTTACTAGCATGGTGTACCTAATAAAGTGGCCGGTGAGTGTATATTCATCCTGTTCGGTGAATGTTGTAACTGAAAGTATATAAATAAACACCGTATTTTTCGCTTTATAAGACGCACCTGATGATAAGACGCACCCCAGATTTTAAAGTAGGAAAATAAGAAAAAAAATATTTTTTATCAGACCTCATATCAGACCCCCATAAATATCATGACATCACATCAGACCCCATATCAGCCCTCCATGTCAGACCCCCATCAGACCTCAGATCAGCCCTTTCAGACCTCAGATCAGCCCCCATCAGATCTCAAATCAGCCCCCATCAGACCTCAAATCAGCCCCCCACCAGATCTCAAATCAGCCCCCATCAGATCTCAAAATCAGCCCCCATCAGACCTCAAATCAGCCCCCACCAGATCTCAAATCAACCCAATCAGCCCCCATCAGACCTCAGATTAGCCCACTCAGCCCCACCAGACCTCAAATTAGCCCCCTTCAGACCTCAGATCAGCCCACTCATCCCCCATCAGACCTCAAATTAGCCCCCTTGAGTACTCGAAACGCTTGCAGCACTTCTTCCCTGCTCCCAGCACTTAATGAATACTAGTGAGCGCTTCCATAATGGAAGCGCTCACTAGTATTTGCTTTAAAAGACGCACGGCCCCCTTTGGGGGAAGGGGGGGGTGAGTCTTGTAAAGCAAAAAATACGGTAAATAAATAAATATAATATAAAATGTGATCAAAAATCATACACATTCCAAAATGGTATAAATAAAGACTGCATATTGCTCCACCAAAAGATGACCCCCACACAGCTCTGTAGCTATAAAAAGTTATGGACATCAGAATATGGAAATATAAAAAAAATATCTATATAAATATATATAAATGTAGTAAAAATCACAGTAATCATACTGACCTGGAGAATTAAGGTAACAGTTTTATCACAAAGGGAACGCTGTAAAAATAAAGCCATAAAACTGTGGCGGGATTGCGTTTTTTTTTTTTCCAGTTCCTCCCCATTTGAAATTTTTTCCAGCTTCCCATTACATCCTATTCAATATGAAAAGTTGCCATTAGACAGGTTAACTTGTCGCACAACTAAAAGCAAAAAAGGCAAAATAAAAGTTATGGCTCCGGGAAGGCAGGGAATAAAAAATGAAAACGGAAAAAAGGAAAATCACAGGGTGCTGACGGGATTAACTTGCACACTATAGAATAAAATATCCTAGTAAAAAAAAACAAAAAAAAAACAATTCTGTAATTCTAAATATATATATATTTTCACATGGAATGGAAGCAGCTGAGGCAGCAGACATAGGAAGGAGGGAAAGAAAAACATTTGCACAAGTGATCTATGGCGCACAATATAACACAAAGGACGAGCGGGATGCAAATCGCTTACCCTCTCTAGCATATAAGCAATGGATTTTTTTAATGCATAGAAGATGCGGCACGAGGCTGGAGAGGTTCAGTGAATGCTGAGTGTATTTTTTTTCTTCTCGGTTTTACTCCATCGAGCATGATTGTAAAAATCTTTTTCATGGAGTGCTGACTGTTCTGATGAAACACGAAGCAAGAAATAAATATTAAATATGTTTCCCTATTTCAGCTGACGATGGAGGAAATTAGAACGTAAACTCCGGGAATACTGTCTGCTTTTAGCTTTATTTTTCTTTGTTGCTTTTAATTCTTAAAGGGGGTTGTGCAGGGTTAGAAAAACATGCTCGCCGCTTCCAGAAACAGCGCCACGCCTGGGTGGTGTATGGTATTGCAGCTCAGCTGGAGGAAATAAGGTTTGTGCACAAACATAGAAGAGGATTCTTTACGGTAAGAGCAGTGAGACTATGGAACTCTCTACCTGAGGAGATGGTGATGGTAAGTTCACTAAAAGAGTTCAGGAGGGGCCTGGATGTATTTCTGGAGGATAATAATTAGTGATGATCGAGCACCTGTGTGCTTGTATGCTTGGGTGCTCTGGCCAAGCACTCGGGGGTGCTCGAGTGCTCGGCCGAGCACCCGAGCATAATGTAAGTCAATGGAACTAAACCAGGCACCCCCGCTCAGAAGAAGTGCCTGGTTTAAAAAGGTCCCCTAATTTAAATAAAAAATGCCCCAAATTGTCCAATAGCCCTTTAAAGGGTTTTTATTTGTTTGTAAAATAAAATCTATCTCTGCCTAGTGTGCCTCTTTCCCTACACTATCTGTCCCTCCTTGCGGCAGCTCTCCCTGACTAACACTGGCTGTACAGCACCGGGTGACGCGTTCCCGGCCAGCCAATCAGTGTAATGCCAGTAGCTAAGATAGCTACTGGCATTACACTGAATGCCATCCCTCCCTGCACGCTAATTAATTAGTGTGCGGGGAGGGGACTCGAGCATGGCGCTCGAGTACACCCGGTGTTTGGCCGAACACCGAGTGTACCCGAGCGCCGGCATGCTCAGCCGAACAGCGAGTTCAGCCGAGCATGCTCGCTCAACACTAATAATAATATTACATGTTATAGTTACTAGAGAGTGGTCGTCCATCCAGGGAGTTATTCTGATGCCTGATTGGAGTTGGGAAGGAATTTTTCCCCCTAAAGTCAGAAGGCAGAAACCCTTCTGTCCTGTGTGGGGGGCCTGGGTTGATCCTTGCTATGGGGCCCTTACTTCTCTATGTACGCCACTGCGTGGAAGCTATGAGGAACCTTGCTTGTGGCTCAAACCAGTCATGTTTTGTGATTGGTAGGATTGGTAGGATCTCTGAGGGAGATCTCCATTCAATATTTTGCCCAAGGGCCTCCATAAATGTTAATCTTGCCCTGAGGCTTCTACTGGTCAGAGCCCTTCCAAGTAAACTTTTATGGCTGTAACCATTATATGTTATAAAACCACTTTAAATTGAAGCCTTTTTGTGCATATTTCTTTGAGAATAATTTGAACAATGTGGGAAATTTGATTTTCCTAAAGACGTCCTACAGAGGTCATCAAAAGAAATCAAGCAACATTGAAGGTACCTTTTATTAAATCACAACAGCCTTGAAGATTAGTTTAGCATTGCTTCTACATCAACGTGTTCTGCTTCAGCCTATAGTTTAATAGGAACTGTATACATTATTATCAATAAGCTCCCTCTAGTGGTGGCAGCAAGCAACCAAAATTTAACTCAAGGGCTGAGTGGAGGAAAACAGGAGATTTGTGTAGATAAAGATAAGAAGCAGAAAAACCGGAATCAGATATGAGAAGGTTCAGGATAACATGAGTCATATAAATAACAGCCTTTAAAGGGAGCTACGTACGTGCCTGCAGATACTTTTTAGGACAGAATTTGACTTACAAGATGTCAACTACAGGTGGCAGTAGAGAGACAGTTTACTTTCTTCTAGGGGAGATAATTTGCATATGTTTTCAAAAGGAACACTGTTTGTAAGACTGGCATCTCTACAAGAACAAAAAGTTCCCCCCCAAACCATTCTGTAACCATTCCTGCTATCTAATTTTTCTGGGGACCCATATTTATAAAATTAAAAGAGTGATGAAAAATTAATAAAAAAATAAATAAATAAATACATAAAAAAACAAAAAACAATACAGTAAAGTGGAGTTCTCTAATAGTAGAAGGAGACTGTAGAAAAAATTGAAATCGTCTCTCCTGATTTGGTGATAGTTCACACCTTCACACCTTTAAAGAGCACCAGTCAGTAGAGGCCAACCCATACCGACATACTGTTGAGCCTGTGGAGTAAAATGATACCTGTCTTATGAAAATCAGTTGTGGGACTCCTGAGAAAAAAGACTTTTATTTCTTATGCAAATGAGGTCTTCAGTGCACCAAGGGGTGTGGTCTAGACCATGGATGTATCAGCTTTCCAGTTCTGGCCATGCCCCTGAGGCCCTCACGTGCATGAAGAATATTTTTTTTTTCCTTTGGAACGCCACAACTGATTTTCACAAGAAAGGAATAGTTGTAATCAGGATCAACCCTGCCAGGCGGCCAGCCTGGTTTGATAGCCTTGGTCCTGCTGACAGATGATCTTTAAGCGAAGGACATCTCCTTCTTTGCTAGATTGGCGTTGCCTATCAAGAAGAGCAGCCTTGCCTACTGTATGTTTGCATTCCTATGGGACCAGCCATAATTGTGGGCACCTATCCCTAGGTATGTTCTCTTTATCTAGAGGTAGGGTAGAACTGACCCACCAGAATACCTAAGGACCCTCTGATGGGCCCAGATTGTGATACCATAATGAACCCCAAAGGTCCAGAAGAAAAAAAAATGGCTACCATTGGAATTTTTGCCACTAGTTTTTGCCCTTTGCCACTAGTGTCTCTTTCTTTAAGTCAAATTCCTAATAGTTTTTTTTTAATGATATAGGGGTCGGGTCTGGAGGATAAGTTCCTCTGAGGGGCCCAAGGAAGCCCAATCCGACACTGCCTAGTGGTTATTTGTGTGTTTGGAAACCAACATGCTCCAAAAGCTTTTCAGGACGCAAGACAAACATCAAGGAGTCACCTTGCGATTCTTCCCATATTGTTACATATTTGCACAAAAATGTAGCCATTCATCAAGTGTTTATCAACCTTGAATGGGTCAGTCATGAATCTGACACTGTGTTTCCATGGCAACTGCAGATAAGATTCACTCTGATTAAAGCACCTGCGTGTGATCAGAATCAATCCCAGCCCTGAACCACCGAAGACAGTCCAGGATGCAGTTCACCCCAACTTCATTTCATGACTGCAGTGATACTTTGTGTCCTCCTATGAAGAAAAAAAAAGAAGCCAGGAACGAAACCTCATTAGTATGGAGTATGGTATATCATAGAGAACAGTGACTTTCCTCCCGCGGCAGCTGCACACCAGCGACTGTACCAATTAGCACACACTGCATTTTGTGTGCTGTTCTCCTGTCACCATCGTCCCTGGCTCTGCTCGGGATTTCTTCTAGTACAAAGGGGGGGAAAAAAGTGCTGTATGCAAAAAGGAATATGGTGACTCTAAATCTCAGGATGACATGGAGCTGGGCTGGCAAACTATTTTCTGATTAAAACTGCATGAAGCAAACAGATGTTAGCTAGAAGCACAAACGTGGGCAGCCTACAAAGCAGGGGCATAGCCCTTTGTTGCAGAAAAGGAAAAAAAAAATCTATTATCTTCCCGAACCTGCACTGTTGTTTTTGAGGAGCTTGTATATCACATACAATGGAGACACTGCAGGTAGGAAGGACCATATCAAGACTGTGCCTACATGTGGCCCTAGGAGCCTAAAAGACTAATGGGTAGGGGGCGTTGTGTTTCATTCACCATTTTCCATATTCATTTTTCAGATAAATTACCCATTGGGGCCAATTAAAGATGATCACTTTTGATAATCTTTAAAATCTATGAACTCTTTTGCTGACGTTTTTTTTTTATAATTGCATTTTACTCTTACTTTTTTCAATAGGTCTTCATTAAAAAAAAAATCAACAGTTTTTGTCCCACAAGGCTAAGTTTCAGCCTATCTGCAGAGTGTCTTGCTTTCAATTTCACACTGTACCATCAGGTTGCTGCTCTGATGGCTCGATGTATGGCCCTTATCTCTGACATGACAGCTCAAAAACATTTGTTTAGGCCACATTTTTAGCATTTTGATTTAAAAAAATTAGCTATGATAAGTTTTTGGAGCTGTCAGAAATTCAGAAATAAGTGTTATACATCAAGCCGTCAGGGCAGCAACTTGACAGTTCAGTGTGAAATCTAGAGCTAGATTAGGCTGAAGCCTAAGCCTGTAGGGGAAAAAACTGTTGAAAATGTTTAATAAAATTCAATTGAAAAAATTACTTTTAGATGAAAATGAGTAACATACAAACTAAGAAAAAGAGAGCCCCCTGAAGGTATACATAGCCGATCCCATGGTGCCCCACTGAGTGAACCTATGAACAAATGTTCAGTTCTGTGGGCGCCACAATGGGTCAAATGTGCCATTACATTGTGTTACTTGAAAACAATGGGTTACTCACATAACTTATGGACATTCTAAGTTCTCTATAGTTTGAGATTTTTTGTAACCACTCCCTGTTCTGGCTACTAAATGAGGGTTCAGAAATGGAGACCCACTATGGACATTCTAAACCAAACAGCCCACTTAAAGGAGCATCAGAATAGAATAGCTATGGCCCACCCTCCAGTTCTACAGAGCAAGGACTTGTGGACTTTTTATTGTAAGTGTTTGCTATTTGCATTTGAAGCAGAGAAGAGCATGTTTCCTAAAATTTGTTTCAGGTCAATTCATCTCAATCAAACCAAAAGGTTTAGTGGTTCTAATCAGTTCTACCTGAAGTGAAAATTCTCTCTACCCTTCACTCTTTCTCCCCCTCTCTCCTCTCCCCTCTTTTTTTCTGTCTCCTCTCTCTCTCTCCTTCACTCTTTCTCCCCCTCTCTCCTCTCCCCTCTTTTTTTCTCTCTCCTCTCTCTCTCTCTCTCTCTCTCTCATTCTCTCTCCTTCACTCTTTCTCCCACTTTCCCCACCTTCTTTCTCTCTCCCCTTTTTTTCTCACTTTCTCCTCTCTCTCTCTTTCTCTCCTTCACTCTTTATCCCCCTCTCTCTTCTCCCCCCTCTCTTTCTCACTCTCCCCTCTATTTCCATCATTCTTCTCTCTCTTCTCTCTCTACCCTATCTTTCTTTCTCTCCTCTCCCTCTCTCTTTCTCCATCTCTCTCTTCCCTCTTTCCCCTCTGTCTCCCTAACTATGCTCTCCTTCTCTCCCCTCTCTCCTCTTTTTTCCCCTCTATCTTCCCCCTCTCTTCCTCTTCCCTCTCCTCTCATTTCTTTTTCTCTCTTTCTTCTCTCTCCTTCTCTCCTCCCACTATCCTCTCTTTCCATCTATCTTTATCTTCTCTCTTATCTCTCTACTTTCTCTCTCTTCCTCTCAGCTTTTTCTCTCTTGCTCTTCCTCTCTCCCTTTCTCACATCTCTCTTTCCTCACCCTCTCTCTATTTCTCCCTCTCTCTCCTCTGTTTCCCTCTCTTTTCTCTTTCTCTCTCCTCTGTCACGTCCTCTCTTCTCTCTCTTTTCCCTCTCTCTTCTCTCCCTCTCTCCAGAAACATTTGCCGGAATTTTTCCTAAAGAAACTCTGAGTCTGACAAATCCAAATTTTTAGAGAAATTCAGTTGAAATTTTGAATCTAACGAGCCAATTTGCTCATCTCAGTGGGACATCTTGTTACCGGGAAGGACTGATATATTGATAGATTATCCTATGGTTCCTTTTTCACAATCCTTGTTATTTGATGGCTTTTTCTTATCAAATTACGACAGTGCTATTAAATATTTACCACTCTTTATACTCAACCATAGATGTTGCTTGATGGTATTATTTACACATCCCAATGTAAACGTTCATTGATATTGATGTAGATTATACATATGTTTACCCTCCCTGTGGACAAGTATAATATTATAAGCACACTGCCAATGCATTTAATGTGAAAATCTGCTTTTTAATTTAAATGTTGTGATATATGAACTTTGCACAGTTAGCTAATTAGAGGGCATTAAATATAAAGTTAACCTGTGCTATGCTGGACCCAATAGAAATTGGCTATCAAAAATAGAATTAACTGCACAGCGCCATACATGCGGTAGTGGTTGTGCCTGGTACTGCAGCTCGGTCATACTGTAGTATACCGGATTATGCCAAAGACCAGTTGCAGCCACAAAAATCCCTATAAATGGTGTCACAAAATAGAGGCTACATTAGGAATATTAGCAGGATTACAGTGTATAACTCTATACAATTCTATTTCATGGCAAATCAGGTGTACACAACCCAACATTTTGAAGTAAAGAAGACAATTGCAAAAATGGATGCTTTTGGGTTCTTTATTTCGAGCACATGCTGTAATAAAGATGCTAGAGTGGTAATAACAACATAACAGCTCAGCACTTAGGAGGGAAGCACTGTGAGTCAGAGGTGAAGTTCCAGTGAGAATTTCCAGGAAATCTTGGTTTTTATCCTAGATCAGTTAATTGGTCAATTCACAAAACTCTGAGTGTCCTTGGCTCATTCTACAATTAATTATAAACAAGACAACACAAGTATGTGCACAGAATGCAAGTAATAATAACTATGTGTTCTACAAGTCAAAGGGGATTGAAAAAACAAATTGCCATAGACTTAAAGGAAACCTGTCAGCTCCGAAACACCCCCTGAACTAGAGTAATCGGTGTATAGTGTAAGTGGTGCTGAATCCGATTATGTAAGTTTTATCTTCATACTCACTTCCATTCCAACACTGTGCTCCCACAAACCAGCTGTAAAATGCATCGAGAGGACTCTTCTTTGAGTCCTCTCCATTATGTGAGTGAACACTGGAGTCCAGTGAATGCATTTTACTGCATGTTTGTGGGAGCACAGCGTCAGAATGGAAGTGAGTATGAAGATAAAACTTACATATTTGGATTTAGCACCACTTACACTATACAACGCTTACTCTAGTTCAGGGGGTGTTTCGGAGATGACAGGTTCCCTTTAAACAGTTCCATTTTTAACCACAAGGGGCAGTATTACCGAATCTATATTCTGGTACACAGTAGCAGTGTTTTACTATAGTTATTATAAACCTGCACATAAGAAGCTGTATTATAGCAGTTATATTCTTGTACATAGGAGCAGTATTATAGTAGATGTATTCTTGTATATAGGAGCAGTATTATATTAGTTAAATTCTTGTACATAGGAGGCAGTATTATAGTAGTTATATTCTTGTACATAGGAGGCAGTATTATAGTAGTTATATTCTTATACATAGGAGCAGTATTATAGTAGTTATATTCTTGTACATAGGAGCAGTATTATAGTAGATGTATTCTTGTATATAGGAGGAGTATTATAGTAGTTATATTCTTGTACATAGGAGGTAGTATTATAGTAGTTATATTCTTGTACATAAGAGCAGTATTATAGTAGGTATATTCTTGTACATAGGAGCAGTATTATAGTAGTTATATTCTTGTAAATAGGAGCAGTATTATAGTAGTTATATTCTTGTACATAGGAGCAGTATTATAGGAGTTATATTCTTGTACATATGAGAAGTATTATAGTAGTTATATTCTTGTACATAGGAGAAGTATTATAGTAGTTATATTCTTGTACATAGGAGCAGTATTATAGTAGTTATATTCCTGTACATAGGAGCAGTATTATAGTAGTTATATTCTTGTACATAGGAGGCAGTATTATAGTAGTTATATTCTTGTACATAGGAGCAGTATTATAGTAGTTATATTCTTGTACATAGGAGCAGTATTATAGTAGTTATATTCCTGTACATAGGAGCAGTATTATAGTAGTTATATTCTTGTACATAGGAGGCAGTATTATAGTAGTTATATTCTTGTACATAGAAGCAGTATTATATTAGTTATATTCTTGTACATAGGAGCAGTATTATAGTAGTTATATTCTTGTACATAGGAGTGGTATTATAGTAGTTATATTCTTGTACATAGGAGCAGTATTATAGTAGTTATATTCTTGTACATAGGAGGCAGTATTATAGTAGTTATATTCTTGTACATAGGAGGAAGTATTATATTAGTTATATTCTTGTACATAGGAGCTGTATTATAGTAGTTATATTCTTGCACATAGGAGGCAGTATTATAGTAGTTATATTCTTGTACATAGGAGCAGTATTATAGTAGTTATATTCTTATACATGGGAGCAGTATTATAGTAGTTATATTCTTGTACATAGGAGGCAGTATTATAGTAGTTATATTCTTGTACATAGGAGCAGTATTATAGTAGTTATATTCTTGTACATTGGAGGTAGTATTATAGTAGTCATATTATTGTACATAGGGAGCAGTGTTATAGTAGTTATATTCTTGTACATTGGAGGTAGTATTATAGTAGTTATATTCTTGTACATAGGAGGCAGTGTTATAGTAGATATATTCTTGAATATGTTTCTGAGGGGAAATATTACTGATGTAATCTTCTAGTGCCATTATTGTGCATTATGCAGAATGACGTCTAGATAGTCAAGCTTCACAATGCGTGATGTCTCTACTCCATCATTTCCCTGTATCATGAGCACATGATACAATTTATCAGATCGGAGGAGAATGATCTATTTTCTTCTCTTATATGCGTAAGACTATGATTTCAGTGCAATGTTCTCATTTAACTGCAGATGAGGGCTCTGCCTCATATCTTACTACCTATGTATTATATCAATCATTAATTCCGCCCACAGACAGTCAATTAGTCTCCTTTATGAACAAACACAAAGCCAAAGTTTTTGATGGAAAAAGTCGATCTTTAAATCCTTATTATTTAGTCATCAGGCGGAATTCGCAGAAGGAGAGAAGTTTCACAACTGCAAAAGTATTTCTACTGCAACCCGTTTTTTAATTGATCCATTCATTTTGCTCGGAGCTCTAGGAAGCTGTTAGGATATTATTTGGCAGATTTCAAATGAATATGAATTATTTATTAATGTTGAACTATTTTAGTTTAGTCATTTCAAACACTGTTTTATTGCATCTGACCTAAAAATAGTGTTTGGTTAGTTGCCGACAACACTTTGAAATAGTGGAGGAGCAGAACAATCATAGAACAAAAGGTTATGTCCGTGGTTAGAAAAGGGGTCTGCTTATTTCATAGAAACAGCGCCATCTTTGTCCAAGGGATGCGTCTGGTATTACAGCTTACTTATACTATAATAAGTTGCAATACTAGAAATAGCCTGTATGAAAAAAAATATATAGTTATGAAAATTAGCTGAATAAAAGAGCCGAAAGAAGAAGATTTAACTTTGCTTAACCCTTTCATGACAGGGCGATTTTCCATTTTTTTTTTAGTTTTCATTTTTTTTTCTCCCAGCCCTCCCAGAGCCATAACTTTTTTATTTATTTTTTTATATTTTAATATAAATATGAATATTTGTTTTTTTATTTAGATTTTTTAAATTTTTTCTTTTTACATAGCTGTATGAAGGCTTGTTTTTTTCAGGACACATTTCCCTTTCTAATGACACTATTGATGATTTTATAGAATGTTGTGGGAAATGGGAAAAACATATATAAATGGGGTGAAATAGGAAAAAAAAACAATTCTAGAACAGTTTTTTGGGGTTTTGTTTTTACAGCGTTACCTATATCATAAAACTGACCAGTTACTTTAATTCTCCAAGCAGTACAAGTTCAGCAATGCCACATATGTCTATTTTTTATTACTTTTTATACTAATACATAAATAAATAAATAAAATACAATAGTTGAAAATAATATATTTTTTCCTATTAGTTTCCAAATTCAGACTCCTATAACTTTTTGTATTTACGTGTGCGGAGCTATGTGAAGACTCATTTTTTTGAGGAGTCAAGTGATCTATACCTTTTACTGATACCATTTTGAGGCATGCACGACTCTTTGACCACAATTAATTTTTTGTGGGAGGAGAAGCAACAAAAAAACAATGAATCAGCCATTTTGTCTTTTTTTTTCCATTTCGCCGTTTTCTGTATGGGATTAAATTTTTTTTATATTTTAATAGTAGGGGCATTTTTGGATGCCAGGATACCTATGATGTGTATTTTTTTAATTCTTATTTTGTTGTTTTTTATTTTTGGGGAAAGAGGGGTGATTAGAATTTTTTTTTTAATTTATAAAAAACATGTTTTTTACAGTTATTTTTAGTGTTCCCATAGGGAACTATAACAAGCAATCATTGGATAGATAGATAGATAGATAGATAGATAGATAGATAGATAGATAGATAGATAGATAATAGATAAATAGATAGATATTTCTGTTTGCTTCTTAAGAATGTTTTTGTATATTTTTATCTTTCACTCTTCGCCCCCATATTGATCAGTGCTCTTCATTTAGAAGCTGATCAATAGCCGGTATGGGGCTGACGGGCGGCTCATTAGGAGATCATTCTGCATTTACCAGATGTTTAATAACCCTCCACAGATAAGACAAGTTATGGCTGCCGCTATCTCCACCACTAAACAGGTTTATTTTGCACAGACACAGTCATTAGACGCTGGCTGCAAAAATCTATGCAGGGAGGGCTCTTGAACCAGCGCAGGCGTCCCTATTTCTGTGCATCGATTGACAGGGGAGAAGAGATACTGATTTTCTGCACAGATATCAAGATACATTTATATTCCCGATTCCTAATTTAAAGCAACACGGAGATAAAGACGCGAGAGAGCGTGAGCGTTGTCTTCATCGTCAGATTAGCTGCAATATGGAGGAGATAGGGCGATGTAACATAACAGAAGTAATAAAGATGACCAAGGACAGGTCAATAGGGGCAGGGGTGCACCACCAATGAGGCCAGGTGAGGCGGTCGCCTCAGGCACCACCAGGTAGGGGCAAGAGGTGGGTAGCGGAAGGGCCATGGGCAATGAGCACTTTTATTGTGGCAAAGGTGTTAGGTTAAGAAATTGGCATGGGGGCACAGTTTCAGTTTTCACCTCTGGCAGCAGAAAGGTTAGGAGTTCACTTATTTATAGCTGAGTTTAACAGTTGAAAGAGACATCAAGGTTAATGGAATGGGCAGTGGGTCCACTAACCAGTTTGACTTTGGACTAAACCAAGGGGTGTCATCTTGGCGGTTCCCCGGCTTTCACCCTTTAACACTGTACAAGGATCGGGACTTCACTGCAGGGAAACAACCAGGCTGCTACCTCCTGGAGTAGTCATGTTGCAGATGGCAGATGACCCATGGGTGCAAATCACCAAGTACTCGGGAAAAAGGACTGGGCTGGACACAGTCCAAAGTCAGGGCAGGCTGAGTACGTGCATATTTCAGATAATTCCAAGATTAAGACCGTGTGTAGTCCAGGTAGCGTGTTCAAGGTCAGGGCAGGAAGCGAGAGGCAGAATCAGTAGTCAGGCAAGATACAGTACACAGGAAGTCAGGCCTTCGCTGGTTACTAGAGACTAGAAAAACCTCAAGGCTCAGGAAAGGAAGTGAAACCATAGAAAATAAGAAATAAGAAGGCTGATTAACACCTTAGGCCTCATGCACACGAATGTATTTTCTGTGTGTTCTATTTTGTGTCCATTCCGGTTATTTTATTGCTGACCGTATGCGGAACCATTTATTTCAATGGGTCTGCAAAAAAAGGAAGTTACTCTGTGTCCATTCCGTTTCCATATGTCCGTATTTCTGTTCGGCAAAAAAACCATAGATCATGTCCTATTATTGTTCGCATTACGGACAAGGATAGGACTGTTCTATCAGGGGCCAGCTGTTCCGTTCCGCAAAATACGGAATGTACACAGACGTCATCCGTATTTTTTCGGATCCGTTTTTTGCGGAACGCAAAATACATACCGTCGTGTGCATTAAGCCTAAGTCAAAAGCAAGAGGAAAGGCTTAACTATTGCAATGCTGAAAGGAAGTCACAATGCACATAGAGAGAGCAGACTGACAGCGGTGAGCATGGACCACCAACATGACAGGTAATTTATCAAAATTAGTGCACAGAAAAGTTGAGCAGCATTTCAAAGCAATCAGGTCACTTGTTTTATTATTTATTACTTACTTATTTTTTTGTAAGGGTCTTTTTTTTAGCAATTCTCAATCTAGAGCTAAATGTTAAAATTCTTTCTGCCTATATCTGCCACTATGAGGAGGCATTACGCTCCCGAGCTCCCTCTAGTGGTGACAGCCTGCAGGCAGAATTGCATCATTTAATTCTACCAGAGAATATGGTGTTCTGTATCTGTAGATTCACAAGTTAGAGTCCGTTTTCTTTAAGGCTATGTGCACCCAATTTTTTTATGACTGTATTGTATTCATTTTGAGCTCAAAATTATTTTTTGAATTGGTCTTTATTAAAAATATTAAGCCGTTCTGTCACAAAGTGTTAACTGTTTGTCTAGCTGTGTGAATCTTACTTTCATTTTCACTTTGTGCTGTCATCTAATATACCTTATTTAAGCCACATTCTTATCAGTAAGAGAAGAGCTGAGCTATAATATGTGTTTATAAGGTCAGAGATCAGAGATAAGGAGCCATCAGCTGGCTTGCCTGATGGAACAGAGTAAAAATACAGAGCCTGCTACTAGAGAATCTGAAGACGGTACAGAGAAAGGGGTTCAAAAATTTTCATAAAAAAACAATTCAAAAAATTATTCTTAGCCCAAAATGAGCTCGATAATTTAAAAAAAATGCCCCTAGGTGAACATAGCCTTTAAGAATTGCACATGAAGATGTTTCTTAAAGTGAACCTATCACTAGCTGGTTATCATATAGTTATACTAGTTAGTGCAAACATATCCAGTAAAAGGGATTTTACAGGATTTTCAGGATCTGCACGCCCAACCGAGTGCCTCTCCCCTTCACCGATTATCAGAAATAGTGCACAGGGGTGCACCAGCAATGAGGCCAGGTGAGGCGATCGCAAGAGGGGGAAGCAGAAGAGCCATGGGTAATGAGCGCTTTCATTTTGGCAAAGGGGTTAGGTTAAGAAGTTGGCATGGGGGAGGGGGCGCCATTTCGGTTTTCAGCTCAGGCAGCAGGAAGGCTAGGTGCACCCCTGATAGGGTGAGTCCCTTTTTACCTGAGCTGTAGTGAGCTGTAACATCAATCCCTTCAGGCAGCTGCCTGGTGGAGGTGCTGGGAGTCAGCCCCTAAGATCTGGTATGGAGCTCCTAGCCTAAGGAGATACCACCAATATTTTAGTCCTGGAGAACCCCTTTCAACTGTGAATTGTTGGTACATAGAGGAGTTTTTTGTGACTACTTACTGCTAGTATACCATTCACATGACTGACTCAAGGACAAACCAACGACCTTGACGAAGTAACAAAGAATATGAGATGTTATTCAAGACATTGAAACATTCATCCAAATGCATCATAAAAGCCAATTATGTCAAATAATTTAATATATATATATATATTAGACCCCCCTCCCAGTACTTATCCTACAGGTACAGATCTAAAGAGGTTTTCTAGGTGGTTAATAATGATGGTCTATCCTCAGGATAGGTCATCAATATCTCGGGGTCCGATTCCCAGAACCCCCACAGATCAGCTGTTTGAGCACTGCAACTGCACATCCATTGGTCACAAAACCTGAGTGATTGGGACTGAGCTGCAATACCAAGCACAGCCACTATACAAGCTGCGAGGAGGCCGCAGCACTCACAGAGCACCGCACCCTTTTCAAACAGATGATTAGTATGGGTGCCAGGAGACAGTTCTCTGCTGATCTGAGATGATGACCTCTCCTGAGGACACTCAGAATACCCCATTAAACTGGCCATACAAGTTAGTTTAATGTTGGCAAAACCCACTGATTACTGCAGGACTGGCACACTATGTTCTGTCTGTCCCCCAATGGGTGACGTCAGGGAATAAAGGATTGGGCTGTTGGATTTCAACATGCCCAATTAGTTTTGTTTTCTTGAGGTGTCTGGAAGTGGCTACCCATTCAGAACCCATGCATGCCCAGCATACTCTCACTCGAGGAAATTACTTAAAGGCAGACCATCTGATAGGTCTTGTGATTGCTGCATTACTTTGCCCCCATAGGTAAACATGGAGGGTACAAGTTAATGAGCACTGTATGTTGGTATTATTTCATCACTGTGTGGTAGTGTTGTCACAGTATACTTGCATTATTTGGTCAATGTATGGTGGTATCATTTATCACCATAAGGTGGTACTATTTAGTCCCTATCTGTTGGCATTAATTGAGCACGGTGAGTATGGTGGCATAATTTTTGCTTTGTATGGTGGTATTGTTTTAGCACTATTTGGTGATATTTGAGCTCTTTATGTAGATTTAATTTGAGCACTGTATGTTGGTATTATTTTAGCACTGTATGGTGATATTATGTGAGCACTGTATGGTGGTATTATTTGAGCATTGTATGATAATATTTGAGCACCATATGTTGGTATTATTTGACCACTGCATGGAATAATTGAGCAACTTACGGTGATATTATTTGAGTACTATATTATGATAATTTTTCAGCATTGTATGGAAATATTTGAGCACTATGCTGTGATATTATTTGAGCACTTTATGTTGGCATTTTTTGAGCATTGTATGGTGATATTACTTGAGCACTGTATGATGATATTATCTGAGCACTGTATGATGATATTATCTGAGCACTGTATGGTGATATTAGAGCACTGTATGATGATATTACTTGAGCACTGTATGATGATATTATCTGAGCACTGTATGATGATATTATCTGAGCACTATATGATGATATTATTTGAGCACTGTATGATGATATTACTTGAGCACTGTATGATGATATTATTTGAGCACTGTGTGTTGGTATTATTTGAGCACTGTGTGTTGGTATTATTTGAGCACTGTATGATGATATTATTTGAGCACTGTATGGTAATATTCTTTGACCACTGCATGATGATATTATTTGAGCATTGTATGGTAATATTATTTGAGCACTGTATGGTGATATTTGAGCAGTGTATGTTGGTATTATTTCAGCACTGTATGGTATTATCATTTGAGCACTGTATGTTGGTATTATTTGAGCAGTGTATGATTATATTATTTGAGCACTGTTTGGTATTATTATTTGAGCACTGTATGTTGGTATTATTTGAGCAGTGTATGATTATATTATTTGAGCACTGTTTGGTATTATTATTTGAGCACTGTATGTTGGTATTATTTGAGCAGTGTATGCTTATATTATTTGAGCACTGTTTGGTATTATTATTTGAGCACTGTATGTTGGTATTATTTGAGCAGTGTATGATGATATTATTTGAGCACTGTATGGTATTATTTGAGCACTGTATGATGATATTATTTGAGCACTGTATGGTAATATTTGAGCACTGTATGATGATATTATTTGAGCAGTTTATGTTGGTATTATTTGAGCACTATATGATTATATTATTTGAGCACTGTATGGTGACATTATTTGAGCACTGTGTGTTGGTATTATTTTAGCACTGTATGGTGATATTTGAGCACTGTATGGTTATATTATTTGAGCACTGTATGGTTATATTATTTGAGCACTGTATTGTATTATTATTTGAGCACTCTATGTTGGTGTTATTTGTTTACTGTTTTTTGGTATTATTTGAGTACTGTGTGGTGGAATTACTTTACTGTATCACTGTATGGTATTTTACTTAGTGTACAATATATTATATGTGCAGCACATGGTAGTGGCAAAACTGAGCAGCATTGTCTGTATTCATGTGCAGCATATAATATCTACCTCTGCAGTAATGACTGTCAGTATACCCTAATATTCCAGTGCAGCTGTGACATTATGATAACCACATTGCCGTATCTTACAGGATAGATGGCGGTACCTGATCCTGAACATTGGGACCTGATTGTGGAGCATTGATCCTCTGTATTATCACATCTCTTTATTGTAGGTCCATTCGTGGGACTCTCTTGATCTCTCCATATTGGCTTTGTGTTATTTATGTCTTCCTGCCACTTTCTGGTACTTTACCAGCTTACAGCCGGTGATCGGGACCCTCAGCAGTCGCTCCCCTTTATTACATAAGCAGTTGTAAAATCCAGCATAACAGGGAAAGTGATGGATGTGACAGGCGGGATGAGTCCATGCACAGTGTTTGCCTTTGTAAAGAAGGAGGCAGGACAAGCAGGAGGAAGGCAGCATCTCATGTCAGGGTCCTTCTTCATGAATTGATCTCATAAGCAATAAAACTGGGATACGAGGAGATGGAAGCGTGTTTATTATAAGTGAATCATTAAGCCTTTAGCCATGGTCAGAAAGAGACAGGCATTTAGGTATTAAACAAAGGTTAAATAAAATGTGATAAAAAATCATATAGATGTCTGTAATAGTGCAGGGAGATATATTATTATTATTATTATTATTATTATTATTATTATTTTATATTTTTTCTTTTCTCAAAAAAAAAATGAAAATGCTATACATTAAAAAACAAACACTATAAACATGTGTATAATAGTTGTAGCAGTAGTAGTATTATAGTAATAATCTTTAATTATTTTTATATTTAAAAATACTATAATTAATACATTGTAAATAATAATAATTAACAAAACTAGTAGTTGTAATTATCTACAGAATGTGTGCCGTAAATGTATCTGTTCTTCCCATTAATGCTATTATTTTCTTTGGGGTATTTAGTTACATTTCTATTATTATTACTATTTTATCATCATTATTTATACAATTACTACTATTACTACTTCTGCTACTACCAGTGCAGGTAAAGTAGCACTAGCTCCTGGTACCTAAGGAACCCAAAGGATCTTCTTCCATATAAAATATGAAGATGACCAGACACATGGCACACTTACTGTACATTCAGGTTCTAGAGCTTTGAGTAACATTTCAACTACCACTACTACTACTACTAGTACTACTACCACCACTTACACCACTACCACTACGACCAATATTACTACTACTACTACCACCACCATTTTTTCCATTACTGCTATAACTACTACTACTACTACTACTACACCATTTCTACCACTACTGCTATAACCTAACTACTTCTACAATTACTACTACTACTACTACCACTACCATTTCTACCACTACTGCTAACACTATTGCTACTACTACTACTATTTCTACCAATTCTACTCTAACTACTACTTCTACTACTACTACTGTTACCATTTCTACCACTACTGCTATAACCTAACTACTTCTACAATTACTACTAGCACTACTACTACCACTACCATTTCTACCACTACTGCTAACACTATTGCTACTACTACTACTACTACTACTACTACTACTACTACCACTACCATTTCTACCACTACTGCTAACACTATTGCTACTACTACTACTACTACTACTACTACCACTACCATTTCTACCACTACTGCTAACACTATTGCTACTACTACTACTATTTCTACCAATTCTACTATAACTACTACTATTTCAACTATTACCATTTCTACCACTACTACTAACACTATTGCTACTACTACTACTACTAATACTACTACTACTATTTCTACCAATTCTACTCTAACTACTACTTCTACTACTACTACTACTACTACCATTTCTACCACTACTATTTACACTATTACAACTACTATTGCCCCTATTACCACTACTGCTACTATCAGGGGTGTAACTACCATAGAGGCAGACCATGCGACTGCTATGGGGCCCGACAAGAGGGGGCCCAGTCTTAGTTGGGATTATCTCCTCTTCTACTGGGGGTGAAAACTTGGTCAGGACTCTACCCTCTAAAGGAACAACTTTTAGCAAATGAGGCAGTGGAAAAATGGTCCAAGGGTCATTTAAAGGTGTTTTGGCAGAAACCCTTCTGTCCTGTGTGTGGACCTGGTGTGATCCTTGCTATGGGGCCCTTACTTCTCTATGTATGGCACTGGCTACTACTACTTCTACCACTTTAAGACTTGTCAAGGACCTCCCTCTGGGTACAAGTCTTTACCTAGTGATACTTTGTCCATATGACTGCTATAGAGAAACCATGTAGCAAAACTTTGTCTTGGCCAGCTTCAGTACTGGAGGGCACCTCGGTACCAAAGCCGACTTCAGATTCCTATTTTAAAATGTTTTTAAATACACAGATAGGAATACCCAAGTCATTCACCGAAGTCTCGCGCAACGTCGGCCGAGAGGAAGTTTTGCTACACGGAGCCCATACATTATAATGCTGTACGGAAATAGCATTACCAAGGACGTTTTTTTAACAAATTGACTTTGGATCTATGAGCTGCTCAAGCCTAGACCCCATAGTAGCTGCTACGTCTGATACTCTGTAATTACCCCCATGGACAGTGGCATAAATAGAAATGACTGGACCACACAGCAAATTTTTGAATGGGCCCCTGCCCCCAGCAACTTCATTGCAACCCGCTACTCCCATGCATCCACCTCTCCTGTGGCTAGTCAAGATCACTTAGATCTCTTAGACCAGGCCCAGCAGCTGCTCTGTCCGTTTTCTACATTGTCATTGTATAATACTGTTGAAGGGGCCCTGACAAAGAAATCTTTTAGTCCTCCTTCTGGGTGGGTCTGTTCTTAGTTTGGGCCTCAAAGCAGCCGCTTCCCCTTCTTCCCCTACAGCTGCGCCCTTCCCAATGGATGCGTTACCTCTGCAGTTTCACCGCTACACTTATAAAATATAATTATATCCCTGTTATATTCTTATTATTACCATTGTGTATTCCTCCTTCCTATAATTGCACATGAGTAATTATTTTGATGGCATATAATCCTTACTCTGTAGCTTATTTGTAGACGATTATTAACAAATGCACAAGCTTGAGAAGATCCAAGAAGTTTTGCTGTCAAGTTGTGTGTTTGCTAATTAACATGAGAAGCTGCGGCCGCGCAGTGTTTGTACGGGGTTAATTTGCTCACTCGTCCATGATACCGCCTCCATTGTATCTGTTCATATGAAAGGAAAGTATACAGCCACAGCTGCTATAAAAAGAGATATTAAAGGGGTTTTCCGGGAATTAAAATGAAAATACATAAATATTACTTTATTATAAATATATTCCAAAATATCTTTCATTAGTTATAACGGCTCGTTTTGTCTAGAGAGCAATTATTAGGAGAAACAAAATGGCCGCCGTCCTATTAGTACACACAAAACCTGTCCTAATGACACAGGACAAGTTACTTCACAACACTGAGGTAAAGAGCTGCCTCATCCTCATCTCTGCTCTGCTTGTCAGGGGTTATGTGGACTTCGATTCACTCAATACTGCCGGCTGGCGATCACAAGAACGGTCCCCAATTTGAATGGAATGCTGGTCATACATGATCACCAAGGGAGGATTGGGCATAGACCTTACAGGAATATTTCCTGGTGGGCCGATGCCCAGGGTGCCACGTGGGCCCTCCTCACAGGCAGCCAGTGGAGTTTTTTGGATGTATTTTGTGCTGCTGGCAGTATTTTGTGATGGACTGTGGTATTTGGCTCTGTTGAGGTGTATAATGTGCCACAATATGGTATTACTGGCCCTGCCTTCCATCAATTTGGACCTGACTTCAAAATGGGGACACTTTAAGTTGCCAGTCCACCCCTGATGACCACTGTCGCTCAACTCAACTCTATGGGACTGCCAGAGTCCAATATTCATATGGTCTTTTCAGGTCTACTCAGGACCCCCTCTATGTGCAAGAGTGAAGACCTGTTATGGAAGAGCAGCTTCCAATGGGCAAACCCAATGGCTCCATTCATAAAAGATGGTCCTTCCTTTAAATGATTGTCATGCAATCCTACAGCTTACCAGCAATGGCCACTATAGAATAAATTAGTGCCCACTATTATAGTTCATATATAAATATGTGACCATGGGGGGGGGGTAACTTGAAATTCCCAGACCCCCTCCTACAATGTGCTATCTATAATACTGGGTCTGTATGGCTCCTATGGGTCCCTAATTTACAATGAAACATTCCCTGCCCCCTACTCTACTGAAGCTTGATGGTAACTATCATGGAAGCTGCAGCGTCAGATATATGGCCTGTCATCCCAGTAAGAAATTGCAAAATGCAAAAATTGTTTGTGTATTTCACGATGACAATTCCTTGGAAGAATTACAGTGTGCACAGACAGAATTATGTGACAGAAGTATTATGCATTCCCCCTGCCATCCTGAATCCCGTCTGCAGCCCCATTAAAACCGAGCTTTTATCACCATAAAGTAGCTTTTAATGTAGATGAGACGCCGCGTGCCTGGCCTACCTTCTGCTACCTCCCCAGACATGTCTCCTTCCATAGTAATACTCACCCATCATGCTTCATTCCGCCGAAATGATGGCAATAATGCGTAATGAGCTCAACTACCTTACAGTGAATATTAACCACAGAACATCTGACTATAGAAACGCTTAAGAATATAAAAGAGAGTACAAATAACCACATAAACAGTGAGTTCCAAGTAATTTACGGGTCAACGACTAAGTTAGCATCAAGCTGGCCATCGCATCTTCTAGCTGGTGAATAGCGAATGCACAAGGATGGCAGGGATGATCCATTGATGGCTAGCTTCAATTTATTTAAAATGTAGCCCCTGGTATTTGGTAGATGTTTGGACTACAAGTGTAGGGGCGCACCAGCAATGAGGTGAGGTGAGGCGCTTGCCTCAGGCAGCACCAGATAGGGACAAGGGTGGGGCAGCGGAAGGAGGATTATCTGTTTCTGCAGTATAGTATTGGGAAGCACAGTGGGCACAGTATGTGGTGCTGCATTACCCTGTATGTAATGTTTTCCAAGTATGTCTTTAACAGTAGGGCTGGGGGGAAGGGGTTAGGTTAAGAAATTGGGGTGGTTGGGGCTCCGTTTTAGTTTTCGCCTCAGGCAGCAGAAAGGCTAGGTGCACCCTTCTACAAGCGGTACTGGTTCCATAACCTTGGGCTTGGTTATCCTCATGATAATGGTCAATTGTTATTTTGTGATATTTATATAGCCCAGGTGTATGTTGCTTGGAGATTCAAGTACATAGAACTACACTCCCGTGTCCTTCCTTTGGATCTTCTTTTTTATTACTTTTACTTGGCATTTGTCCTGCATATGGAATTTTTTGTATAATGACATTAATTAATAAAGGCTGTTTTTAAATTTATTTGATGTATTTGTGATTTGGGCATGCACAGAATTTTTTCTGTAGGTGGCTATATAAGTTTCCTGTGGTAGCCCTTATAGGTCGAGTATTTATAGGTGGATATGATAATGGTCAATAGTCAACTCATTTTTTTAAGTGTCAACATAGGGTGTAACCCTCACCCTAATTCTTTAGAATTGAAATTCAACCTAAATATTTTTTAGAAAAAAAATATATCTTAGAATACAAATTTTTTTGAGATTCAAGTCAAGAGAAATTTTCTGACAAAGAGAGATTTGGGAGAATTTTTTTGGCAGAAAGAGGAAGAAAGAGAGAGAGACCTCCTGAACCCAATTGGAATTTCTTGGTCGATTCGGTGAAAAGGTCCAGAAACGATTTTTTGGAAATTTTCTCACCTGTAATGCCAAGGTATTCGACCACCAGCTGTCTCTCTTTACTCCCCCCACCACACATATATGCACTGGGTTTGGCCAAGGATCTTGGGTTTGGACAAGTCTGGAAGCAGCTCATCTTCTACCAGAACAAAAGGATGGGGTATTGAAATTCAAGGCACCTGATCCTTCTCTCTCTGGACAGATGAAGAATGAAGGTCCCCCTAACACATTAGATTGTCATCGGGTTCCTCCAAAAAGGGTAGGCTCAACCAGCAATGGTCTAATGCAGGGATGCCCAACCTGCAGCCCTCCTGTGGCAACTCCCAGCATGCCCAGACAGTCTACAGCTATCGGTCTACAGCCGGGCATTGTGGGAGTTGTAGTTTTAGAACAGCTGGAGGGCCGCAGATTGGGTATCGTGTATGAGGGTCCTAAGAGCTACAATACTCAAAAACTCAGAAATCTCCATGCACGGTTTGCAACCAGAATTTTTTCTTCTTTCTGGACAACTTATCCCAAAATCACGGACAGCAATATTTTTTACAGCGAAATTGGAAAAGCACAATGAATGATAAAGATTATAAGTAAAACCTGTCTGTAGCTCAACGTACTGATAAGAAGCATTTACTGTGAGCTGTAAAATAATGATAATTACCACTAAAATAATCTAGTCAAGCATCACCAGCCTCAAAAAATCACAGACACATCTAATTTTTTTCACGGACACAGCAGCCCTGTACTGTTCATAGCATTCATCATTGGGAAATTTATCAAAACTAGGGGAAGGGTAAAGTAGAGCAGGCTGCAGATTATATTGTCTTCATGCCCTCGATAAATGAAAGATGGATTCTGATTTATAATGACTCCATTTTATTTTGGATGTCTAGACTGAGATCAGATATATAATTGGTTTTCTTGTACTATTACTCTACCACTGTCCTCAGAGTTACCCTAAATAATTCCTCAACCAGGAAGATCTCAGACAAGACTCCTTCAGACTTGTTCGAGAGAGTCTAAGCAGTAGGCCTGGAGACCTTAACAAACAATTGCTTCCAATGTACAGTATCTTCCATTCCCATCTTGGGAGGATTCTCAAGGGTGCAAGGATAACCATCCACATGCTTCTGTTGTGACATCCTAATGATGCACTGCCTTTAACTAGTTGGACAGATTTCCAAAAATGTTGAGCGCTGGAGGACTCTAATATAAAAAAAGACTATGCTGTATACCCTACATCCGTATTTCTGGGTTAATGAGTGGGTATTGACAGAGGTCTAGGGATCAGCAAATCCATGGGAGGTCGGTTTCGTCGCGTTCGGCCAAACTTCAGGTCAAAGTTTGGGTTCGGGACTCGAACCTGACCCGAACTTGGGGTCCCGAACCCAAACTTGACCCAAACTTAAACAGAACCCGAACCCAATTGAAGTTAATGGGGACCCAAACTTCACTTTATAATTTAACGTTATAACATGGTTATATCAGAAAATAATAGCATTCTTAAAGGGGTTGTCTCACTTCAGTAAGTGACATTTATCATATAGAGGAAGTTAATACAAGGCACTTACTAATGTATTGTGATTGTCCATATTGCTTCCTTTGCTGGCTGGGTTCATTTTTCCATCACATATACACTGCTCGTTCCCATGGTTACAGACCACCCTGCAATCCTCCAGTGGTGGTCGTGCTTGCACAATAGAGGAAAAAGCACTAGCCTATGTGTGCTCCCATGGTGCAAGTACGGCCACCGCTGATGGATTGCAGGATGGTCTGTAACCATGGAAACGAGCAGTGTATAATGTGATGGAAAAATGAATCCAGCCAGCAAAGGAAGCAATATGAATAATCACAATACATTAGTAAGTGCCTTGTATTAACTTGCTCTACATGATAAATGGCACTTACTGAAGTGAGAGGACCCCTTTAAGACAGAATGCAAAAGAATACGGCCTCATCCTCTTGATCGCGCTGCAGCAGCTTCTTCTATCTTCACTGAACAGGACCTGCCAAAGGACCTGGGATTCCACCCCTAAATTGTCATATTCTTTTGCATTCTGTCTTAAGAATGACATTATTTTCCAATATAATCATGTTATAAAAATAAAAATAAATAAATAAAAAAAAATAAAAATAAAACATAAAAATAATAAAATCACCCGAACACCAGACTTCAGTGAAAAAGCTCAGGTTCGGGTTTGGTGTTCGGGTTTTGCAGTTCGGGTTCACTCACCCCTACAGAGGACACAAGTAAAGTAAATTTGCATTGTGCCATATGACAGCTGAATGGAGGTGCCCCTGAGGAAGAGTCTGCATAGCATGGGGTCAATACAGCAATGCAGCAGTCTGCCTTATGATAGTTCTCATATGTTCTGGATGATATTGCCACAGGATATTGTCCAACATGACGAAGTCTTGCTTGGAATCTACCAAGATGATTGTCATTTTAGTTGTATGAATTATATCCTCACATCTCCTTACACCAATACAGATGTACAGTAATATAATATACATATAGTATCTGCTAGGAAAAATATTTTCCATCTTAATAATTATTTTGTTTACCCAAAAAGTAGCAGGAAAAACGACATAAATCATGAGGTTGGGAATTTTGTAAACACGTTCGGTGCACTCCTCTCCTCCTCAGTTCATGTCTCCTGTGACAGCTGCTTTAATTTCTAACCCCAGGGTCAGAATACATGAATATATCAGTTATTTTGGCATCGACAACAGAATATGAGATGATACTGAGATGGCATCAGGCAAAGTGTTGAGTCGGCGGAGGAAACCGGGAAGAATTCTTGGCGGCTCGTCAGTTATCTTTAGATTCTGATATGCAATGTGTGTACGCCGGGCACAGAAAATGGCTTATAAATCATGGTAGCATAAAAATAGCAGGACAAAGCAATGCTTGTCAGGGATGCAGATGCAAAAGAGGGGGATCCGTAGCAATAAAAATCAAAGGGGAACTATCCTCCAAGGGGAGAATCATGACACCATAGACAGAGATGAAAGACTTCACTTGGAGAAGAGAAAGGATGCGAAAAGTAAGAGCCGGTTCCTGTCTTCTTTCCTTATTGCTGTGGTCAGTGTCATACATAGAGAAGTAAGGGCCCCATAGCAAGGATCAGACCGGCCCCCCACACAGGACAGAAAGGTTTCTGCCTAAACCCGTTTCATTGACCCTTGGGATATTTCTCCACTGCCTCATTTGCTAAAAGTTATTCCTTTAGAAGGTAGAGTCCTGACCAAGTTTTAACTTTGAGTAGAAGAGGAGATGATCCCAACTAAGACTGGGCCCCATAGCAAATGCATGGTCTGCCGCTATGGTAGTTACGTCCCTGGCTGTGGTGGATCATCATCATTTGTTTGTAGAACTGCAACTCCCAACATGCTAGCATGCTGCGTTTTGTATTTTTGCACTAGCAGTCCTATCATCCCCTACCACACTGATTCAGTGTGATTGGGCTGTGAAAATGGCACAGAGAAAAAAAAAATGTCATGGAAATCATAGCCCCGCACTGCTACAATGTGGAAACCATACGGTATACTATAACTCCATGCCCTTTCCATGGGATACATTGAAGGTTTTTGGAGATGGGAGCCATGCCAGTGTTTTGCTACCCAATAGCAAGGGGGCGTGTAAGCAACTCCTGTCTCCCAGAGCATTGTCATATAGACTCTTGGGGTTCACTCAAGACACATCAACTAAGGCTTTGTTAACATCATCGTTTAGCCTTCCTTTCTTCTGATCCGTCAGTAGAAGAGGAAAAACAAGCAGTTGTCATCCGTTTGAGCCATTTCCGTCTGAGATCCGTTTTTTTAGACAAAACAAAAGTTCTAAAAAAACAACAGTTCTCAGATGGAAACAGCTCAAACGAATGACAACTCATGCAACAGCATCCCGTTTTTTTTTTCCCCTCTTCTTCTGATCGATCAGAAGAACAGAAAGCTAAACGGTGATGTGAAAACAGCCAAACTAGTTGGTTGGGAGACAATTTCCATTTTATTTGAGTTTTCACTTAAAAGGGTTTATGCCATTATTGATGTAAAAAAAATTAAAATCACATGGCAATATCTTTCTAACAAAGCTAGAACCAGCCCTGTACCTCACATGGATCCAGAGATCGCCACATTCACTGCTCCAATTGCTCTGCTAGATTATCTGCATCCTGGCAGCTCTGGGGACATGTCCTTTCTGCTTCAGCTTTCTTCCTGTAACTGTCACAGCTTCTAACAGAACATATGGTTGGTGGCAGTTGGAGATTTAAACCAAGCATGTGCGACCAGATCAGTGGGATGGACAAAAAAATACTAAAAAGAACAAACAGCAGGTGGCGCTATACAGATACATTGTATTAAATAACTCAGCGGCTATACTACATTTTTAATTACATGCAATTACAAAAGTCTTCAGATCCAGGTTCTGGTTTGAAAACTGTGTAGAACATATTTTGTGACACAACCCCTTTAAGAAGGTGCAAGGAACTGAGAGCATCACATCTTCAATCGTAAGAGAATTGATGACTCCTAACCATGCAGTTAATGACAGATATGTTATCATGTTACAAGTTCTGCCTAGGAATAACCACGTCATCGCATAATCACCGTGCAGATCATCGCTTCCTGGAAACTCCCGGATCCTCCGCCATCTATGAGCATAGACTATATATGAAGTAACTTGTGGACTTTCTCTTTGACTTCATGGTCTATGTCTTCATTATCCTGGAAACAGTGTCTTAACCGCTCTATATATTAAGCTGCAGAAATACGAGACTTGTACTATTAGCTTGTGGTCTTGCTCTCAATGGCATACATAAAAAAAAGGTCCAAAATGTGAAGGGGCTTTCCGGTAAAGGATTCAGTGATAGTCTGTGTGAGCTTACACCCTACGGAATGGGATAAAATCTAAAAATGTTATTAATTAACATTAAATAGGGTCCCAGGAAACGAGTGGTTAAAAGCAATCAGAGTGAGTAGCAGATTGATACTTTGTATTTGTCCTTTGTATCAAAACACAAAACACAGAGACTGGATAAATACATAGTATCAACAGGGTAGCAGACACTAGAGCTACAGCACCCTTCGTGTGCCAGTTGATCTGAGATAGTTGATAAGTAGATAGATGGTTCTGGCCTCATGGTCACCAGAACAATGTATCCTTGCTTCTCGCTGGGTCTGACCACTGGGGTCACCAGTGATCCCCAGGATAGAGGAGATCAGTCCCCCCGGCTTCCTGCCTGTTTTCATCAATGCCATAAACCAGGGAAGCCCAACCTGCGGCCCTCCAGCTGTTAAAAAACTACCACTCCCGCAATGCCCTGCTGTAGACCGATAATTGTAGGATGTCCAGGCATACTGGGAGTTGTAGTTCTGCAACAGCTGGAGGACCTCAGGTAAGGCATCCCTGCCATAGACTTTGGATTGAGTGGTGGGGCACATGCTCGAATGCTGCACCGTTCAAACTCATCTTAGTCGGGGGTCTTGTAGCTGGGGTGAATGGAGGACCCCGATCCGATGGCTCCCGGCCTGTGAGCTCTCGACACATGGACATGACACGTGCTATGTAGGTTTTGCGCCTCTATTCAGGCCATTGAGTATCAGATATGAAAACCAACCGGCCCTTTAAGGGTTTTATTTATGAGTTATTGATTTTGCTGACATGACCGCTTTCGTCTTCATTTCATGGAAACACAGTCGTAGCCATAGAGGAGGTACAGCACAGAGTATTTAAGGAGAGGATGGGCTGATCTTATGGATGGACATAGACTAAGAGTTACATAGTGGAAGGAGCAGAGTCTTACAGCAGTGCAGAGTATTTAAAAGGACTATGTTGAGCTTATGGTAGGGTCAGACTGAATGTTACATAGTGGGAGGAGCAGAGTTCTTCAGCAGCACAGAGTATTTAAGGTGAGAGATATTTTGATCTTATAGGGGGTCAAAAATGAGGGATATATAGTGGTAGGAAAAGGGTCATAAAACAGAAAAGAATAGTTAAAGAAAGGGGATCTTGATCATATGGGGGGTTAAAGTCTGAGAATTATCTAATGGAAGGAGCAGGGTCTATCAGCAATACAGAGCATTTAAGGAGAGAGGTGTTTTGTTCTTATGGGAGTACCAGAGAGTTACCTAGTTGAAGGAGAGTTACCTAGAAGTGATTCAGCAGTGCAGAGTATTTAAGGAGAGGTGTGTTCTTGGGGGTGAGGAGTGCAGTAACCTGTCCATTCATATAGAGGACATGTGAGTGGTGGGGGGGATCATAGACTGACTTGCATAGTGGAAGGAGCAGGATCTTCCATCAGCACAGAGGATTTCAGCAGAGGAGTGTGCTGAGACTGAGAATTAAGTTGTGTGCTCTGTAAGAAGAAACTGGTATTATCCATGGTACATCGTAGGTGGATCCCTGTTATAGATATTCCATCAGGACCCAGAGGAGCAGGGTCCACAGTGGCACAGAGTATTTCAGGACCATTCTATGAAGGCAGCTGTGATCCTTTGCTGCCTATTAAGCTTTCAGGACTCTAAGACAGTCTATTATTCCCCTGGTATCCCCACAGATTACATATACAATGCAAAAAGAGTCAAGTCATAAATAAACCGCAACCTCTCAGGCGAGGGGTCAACTGGGTGGAAAGGAGCGTGTCCTTCATAGGGAGCGTGGAACTTTATGGCCATTTAATTGGGCTTTGGTTGGGAGGGGATGACCCTGGGATCCTCTTCCAGACAGAGAGGTAAAACAACATAAATCTGTGTTATCAGGGCTTTCATTATAAGCGGATTTACGTATAATTTACGTATAGTGGAAAATCAGTCCGGGCCAATGACACTTCTATGAACATGAGTCAGCGCTGCCGCTGAAATTACTGTAACGATAATTAACTATTATCGGCTATGAAAACAAAGGTGCGGTATTAGGGGTTAGGAGCAGACACAGAGCGAAATAATTACAGTGATTTGATGCTGTTTTCATAGCGCGTTGGGTAATATTTTTCCTATTTCCCTAGAAACCGGCCTCAGTGTCTCTGAAAAACATCCTCTATTAAGCTGAATACATTGTAACAGCTTTCTGGGGTGACGTAGCAATGTAGAGA
Organism: Rhinella marina; assembly: GCA_900303285.1. Lineage (NCBI taxonomy): Eukaryota > Metazoa > Chordata > Amphibia > Anura > Bufonidae > Rhinella > Rhinella marina. The sequence continues at coordinate 49,049 of ONZH01016284.1, forward strand.
TCTATGCGTTATCATTTCACGGACTGGCGTCAGTGGAAGACTCGGAACCTAAACTGGCCCCGGAAAATAATAAAATAAAAGTGTAGGCCCAAATTGACAGAAGACAGTAGCCTGACGCTTTTGGGCTCAATACCCCCATTAATATACTATTTATTATAGCGCCATTAAACTGCCTTGGTGCCTTGCACTTTTAAATGCTATTTGCCAAGCGCCACCATTATATGTGTAAATATTGCAGAGCCGTATGGTGTAATGCCTCCGCCAGCAGTCCTCCACCGCTAGGTAACGTATACTAGCATCAAGTAAGTTGGGAACAGATGCAAGAAAATAAGGCTGCAGGAGAAGATTCTACAGGTTTGGTTTGTTACCATGGAGATGCATGAGTCTGCAGAGAGTCTGCTTAAAGTGTAACTGCCATTCTTTTTTTTATTTTTGTAATGTATAGGGGCAGTGATACTGACCTTTTTTGTAATATACTTTAATTACTGAAATTGTACATTTCTATCAGAAAAATAGCTGTAAAGTGGCCCATTTTGAGCCTTAGCAACGCTCCTCTGTCTTCTGTTTACATAACTGTGGAGACTTGCTCAGCACTGATTGTGTTATGTAAGCAGAAGACAGAGGAGCATTGCTAAGGCTCAAAATGGGCAATTTTAGAGCTATTTTTTAATAGAAATGTACGATTTTAGTAATTAAGGTATATTACAAAAATGGATAGTATCACTGCCCCTATACATTACACAAATAAAAAAAAAAGAATGATAGTTACACTTTAAGTAAGCACAAAGTTACATCAGTTTATATTCTAGAGCAATAAATATGGTTCTGAGGGTGAACATGGACCTTATAGAGCACCTGTTATCAACTATAGGGCAAAATTTGACATGGGTCCCCCCTCCACCATGGCCACCTTGAGAACTGTATGATTATGTTGGCTTCCCAACTACACAGGGATAATGTGTAAATAAATGCCACTATAGTGGGCATTATGTGCACAATGACGTCACAGTTCAGAAATAATGCTCACAGTGATGTCACAACAGTATGATAAAGCACATGGTAATGTACAGAAATAAATCAGTGATGTCATAGTGCAGCAATAATGCACAAAGAAATGTGTTCTTCCACTGTTTATATACATCATTAACTGAGACGGGCCTCCTTAGTTATTGGGCCCCATAGCAGCTGCTACCCTGGTAGTTGTGTCCACGAAGACAGTCATGGTGTCTGATAGGGCTGATCCTGCTGATTAAAATGATACCTGTCTTGTGTGAATCGGTTGTGGTGTTAAGGAGCTTAGGTGCACCAAATATATAGGCCCCGCCCCTTAGTGCACTGAAGACCTAATTTGCATAAATAATAACATTTTTTCAGATATTTTTTTTTCAACTGATTTTCACAAGAATAGAGAGGTATCATTTTAATAAGAAGGATCAATCTCACCAGGCAGCAGAGTTGATCCTGCTGACAGGTGAATAGGAAGGAGCTCTCCCATTAAAGTGAATTATGATGGCAGAGTTGTAATTACACCTGCTCATTAAGAGCTATTCAGTGATTAGAGGAAGTGGCTATGTAGCTTCCTCTAGTGCAGGGGTCGGCAACCTCCGACACTCCAGCTGTTGTGATACTACAACTTCCAGCATGCTCCAGTCACTTCTATGGGCGTTCTGAGAACAGCCAAGCAAGTGTGCATGCTGGGAGTCGTAGTTTCACCACACCTGGAGTGCCGAAGGTTTCTGATTCCTGCTCTAGTGGATCCAGCAATGATGTGATCATCAGGTGGAAGAGCTACTGGGTCTTAGCAGACCCTGATCATCTCTGCTTTTTGTAAGAAGGGGCATGTCCACAGGTTAAAGGTCCCAATACTTGGCTTCCCCTGCCCACTGACAACCCACGCTATGCCACTGCTCCAGCGCTGATCCTGTAATTATTTGTACGGTTTATATGGCCTTTGATATACATTTTCGGTTTATATACTGCTATTCTTTATTATTTATGCCGGCAGTAAAATCACAAGATGATAAACCAGCTATTACATGACAGCAGAGCGCGGACTTCATTACGCTCGCAGTCGTTATCATTTGCTCACTCATTAAGCAGACAATCAAACATTTTAGAACATTACAAAGCGATGCGGAAATGGACTAAACCCCAACGTTCTCTCGTTCTACGCCTGGGCCCGTTACTCTGTTTTTTTGCAATAATTTACTGGAAAGCTCCAAACAGCCAATTAAATATGAAAAGCTGCCGATTTATCCCAGTAAATTAGTGTATTCTGTCAGTAACATAGGGAATGGACTTCTTTAATTGGGCTGTGTATGATAAATATACTGTAATGGTATATAGGAAGTGACATATAGCAGAGATAGATTGTGAAAACCCCAGGATTCTCTAGTTTCTTTCTTATTTCCTTAATAATTAAAGGGGTTGTCTTATCTTGCCATTACTAAAGTGAGATGAGACTAAACCTCAACCACCAGGTGGCCGGGAGACAGCACCGCCGGCCGGACCTCCACTGTTTCGGTAGCTCCCGTTGCAATGCATGGTAGCTACAGATACGGCGTAGCACACAGCTCTGCTTCACGGTGACCTAGTGGTCAGGACTAAGTCTCATCCTGCCTTAGTAACAGTCAGTAGTGTACATAATGAAGTAAGGACCCCATAGCAAGGATCACACCAGGACCCCCCCCCCCCCCAGGACAGAAGGGTTTCGGCCTAAACCTCTTTCAATGACCCTTGGGCCATTTTTTCCCAACTAAGATGATCCTAACTAAGACTGGGCCCCCTCTTACTGATAGCAGTCGCATGGTCTGCCACCTTAGTAGTTACAGCATTGTTAGACAACCCCTTTAATTCTCTTATATTACAGTATTTTAAGCTGAACCAGCCATTTTTGGTGGGACCCTCCAGCAATCTATTGTATATGAGGAGCTTCCGACTCTCCCACCAGTAGAAGATGTTGAGGAAGAGTTCCAATGGGCAGTTTTTTTCATGCTGAATGTGTCGAATTTCAATGCCCGGGTTCCTCCACTCCCCCCATGGAATACACATCCATGATCTGCCAAGCGGAGAGTATATATGATTGGCTGCAGGGGTCAATATTGTCTTGTCCATTGGCCCTCACCACTAGGGTTTGGCTCTGGGAGATGATTGTATGTTCATCTCATTGTGTAAGCTAGTTAGTCATCATCTGTCAAATGTTACATTATCTTTATCACAGTTAACACCATCATCCTCAGCATCATCAAAATAAAAAACATTAAAATTTTCATAATTTTCAACATCATCATCTTTAGAATAGTCAATATGATCACGGTCATTATGGTCAGAAACACTGATCATCTAAGTCACCACTATCATGATTTCCATCCAGAGGCATAAATATAGGAGCAGCCGGGGAAGCGGCTGCTTTGGGGCTGGACCTCAGAAGGGGCCCACCCAGGAGGAGGACTAAAAGGCTTTTTTTTGTCAGGGCCCCCTCAACAGTATTATACTATGACATTATATACATTGATGAAACATAGAGTATATATGTGTAGGAAATGAACAGAGCAGCTCTGAGAGAATGATCTTAACTAGTCACAGGAGTGGGGGCTGCATGAAAGTAGGGGTGCAAAGTGGTTGCTTTGGGGGGCATACAAAAATTTGCTGTGGAACCCAGTGACTGTTTCCATCTATGCCCATTATCTTCATTATAACCATAATCATTTTCAACATGATAACTTTTCATGCCACAAGATCTTCAGGTGAAGTATAAATTCTCTTCCAATTAAAACCAATTATAACGTTTTCCTTTCCCATTTGTAACTTTTTCATTGCTCAGATGTAACCCTTTTTTTCTTACTCAGTTGTAGTTTTTCATTACCCAATTATAACTTTTGTCCATATCCTACTGTAGTTTTTATGCCAAACTATAACTTTCTATCTTAAAGGGAACCTGTAATCTCCGAAACACCCCCTGAACTAGAGTAAGCGGTGTATAGTGTAAGTGATGCTGAATCCGAGTATGAATTTTTTTTCTTCATACTCACTTCCATTCTGACGCTGTGCTCCCACAAACCAGCAGTAAAATGCACTCAGTGGACTCCGGTGCTCACTCACATAATGGAGAGGACTCAAAGAAGAGTCCTCTCAATGCGTTTTACTGCCGGTTTGTGGGAGCACAGCGTCGGAATGGAAGTGAGTATGAAGATAAAACTTACATATTCGGATTCAGCATCACTTACACTATACAACGCTTACTCTAGTTCAGGGGGTGTTTCGGAGGTGACAGGTTCCCTTTAAGTGTAAGCTCTTTCCCTTACCCTATTGATACCTTTTCCTTTACCAAATTGTAACATTTTTTCTTTTTTCTTGCTCAGTTGTACCCTCTTTTCCTTACCCAATTGCAGTTATCTTCCTTACCAAACTGTAAACTTTTTTTCCTTACTCAGTTATAACTTTTCTTTTCTTACTTAATTGCTATTTTTTTTTATCTTACCCAATTATATTTTTTTTTGCTAACCCAATTCTCACCTTTTTTCCTTACTGGAGTGTAACCTTTTTACTTACCCAATTGTAGCCCCTTTTTCTTGAGCAGTTGTAGCCGTTTTCCTAACTAAGCGGTAATCTATTTCCTTAACCAATCATACATTTTTTTCTTACCCAATTGTCACCATTTTTCCTTCAATTGTAACCTTTTTTCTTACCTAATTGGACCTTTTTGCTGATCCCACTTTTTCCTTACCCGATTATAACCTTTAATCCTTAGCCAATTATAACTTTTGTCCTAATCCTACTGTAGTTTTTATGCCAAACTGTAACTTTCTATCTTAGCTAAGTCTAACCTTTTCCCCTTATCCTTTTGTTGCATTTTTCTTTACCAAATTGTAACATTTTTTCTTTTTTCTTGCTCAGTTGTAACCCCTTTTCCTTACCCAATTGCAGTTATTTTCCTTACCAAACTGTAAACTTTTTTCCTTACTCAGCTATAACTTTTCTGTCCTTACCTAATTGCTATTTTTTATCTTACCCAATTGCAATATATTGTTTAGCCAATTCTCACCTTTTTTTTCCCTTACTGGAGTGTAACTTTTTCCTTACCCAGTTGTAGCCCCTTTTTCTTGTGCAGTTGTAGTTGTTTTTGTAACCAAACGGTAACCTTTTTTCTTACCCAATCATACATTTTTTTCTTACCCAATTGTCATCATTTTTCCCTCAATTATAGCCTTTTTTTACCCAATTGTACCTTTTTGCTGATGCCACTTTTTCTTAACCAATTATAACCTTTACTCCTTACCCAATTATAACTTTCGTCCTTATCCTACTGTATTTTGTATGCCAAACTGGAACTTCCCCAGCTGTAAGCATTTTCCTTACTCAGTTATACTTTTTCTTTCCTTACCTAATTGCTATTTTTATCTTACCCAACTACAATTTATTGTTTACCCAATTCTCACCTTTTTTTCCTACTGGAGTGTAACCTTTTCCCCCCAATTTTACCCATTTATAGTCCCCTTTTTCTTGTGCTGTTGTATCTGTTTTCCTAACCAAATTGTAACCTTTTTCCTTACCCAATTGTACATTTTTTCTTACCCAATTGACATTTTTTTCTTACCCAATTGTCACAATGTTCCCCTCAATTGTAACCCTTTTTTCTTACCCAATTGTACCTTTTTGCTGATCCCACGTTTTCCTTACCCAATTAGAAGCGTTCATCTTTACCCAGTTGTAACTTTTGTCGTTATCCAACTGTCAATTGTCAAAGAATTGTAAATGAGACAAGAGGAACATTTTAATTCATCCTTTAACCCTATGTAATGTGTTCATTGGTGCATTGTGAGGGATGATGCATTATTCTACATAAATAAAGTATCATTTTTTCACACCATGACAGCAGTTTTATTTTTATAGCTATATTTTCTTGACCTGTATCTAGAGCACACAATGAAAAGTTCAGTGCTCTAAAAGCCATTATATAGCAGGGTCATGGCCTGTGCAGATCATCCTGAAGACTAAGTCAAGAAATTTATAGAGGGGATTCCACTTTGAATCTTAGGCTGACCAAATAAATCAATATATAGTCTGCTTATACAGCACTCACTAGGCTCCTGCATGAAAAAAGGTCTCTGACCTTAATCCTTGATGCTGGAATGCTCAGTCACACCACAAACACTCAAAAGACACTCACATGATGTTAGAGAAGATTTTCACGCTACTTCAGTTAAAGAAGACCTGTCACCTCTCTGAGAATTTCTGTTGATTCATACATTTTCTTGAGTTGTCTTTATTAATGAACAAGGGTTTGTGTGGATTGAAGAATTCAAAGTAGTGTCATATATGAGAGTCAAAAAGGTCACACTCTAGCTATAATAGACCTACAGAGATTGATGCCAATTTCAGGTTAGACCGATCTGCCTTCCTCATAGGGGTTTTAAAATGTTTTTCAATACATTTTATAGAAATACCAAAGTTATTCACCGAAGTCTCAAGCCACTTTGGCTGAGACAAAGTTTGACTCCACAGAGCCAAAACATTTTAGTTTTTGAACAAATCGACTTTGGATCTATGATCCGAAGCTTGATTCGCTCAAGCCTAATCATCATCCTCACCTTTATTGTCCTAATGACCATTGTTGCTCATCACCATTATAATTGGATATGATACCCTGTACTTGCCATTTCCACTGTCCCTAGCGATTTGCATGATCCGTCCTAGACAGTGGCCTACAACTGGTCGGCAGTCCCTTCCTGAATAAGTGCAGGGATCTGTAGGGGAGGGAAGACCAGGATAAAATAACAAACTAGTGACAAATTGGCAGCCACAAAAACAGGAATAAGATGGAAAAAGGCAAGCCGGGTCAGACCTAGAGAGACAAAACTAACCTGTATTAGGAACCATAAATCAGAGTCTGAACCGTGCCAAACTACCAGGATAGCAGACCGCAGACACCAGAAATAGACAAATCATGTACAATACCAAGCCAAGATCAAGATCAGGATGAAACGTTAGGGTCCACATCATCAGGTAAAGGTCAAAGTCAGGGTCCAAATCAGAGGTCAAGGAATAAAGTAGACAAAACCCTCAGAGGAAGGTTAGTGAGGTGATCCAGAAGAATAACACCAATCACAGGCAACCTATGTGCGGTTGAACGCCTGTTTAAATATTCCACGTTTTCTGGTCATGTGATGCGTCTGATGTCACGGAAGAAGTGACATCAGCGGGCCAGACGTGACAGCACCGCCCCTGATTGGCCTGCGTTCCTGCACAGGAAGCGCCCAGCCTGTTGCCTTGGCAACCAGATGCCAGTAGCGCTGTCTGTTGAGAAGCGATACTGCCAGCCCCAGACAAGGCTTAACAGACACTTCATATTCTTTTCTGCTACACTGATATGGATTTTTTTCATTGTGCGGCCCGTGATGTCATCATCATGTCTGCCGGCCTAGTGACATCATACTTCACAGCACATGGGATTTCACGCTGGATCTTTAACCAAGATGGTGTTGGATGAGGTAAGTATGATTTTTTTTTTTTTACTGCCATTTCAGGGAAAATCAATTTGATACCATGAAACATGAGGAAATTTGGCTTCATGACAAATTGAATTTGCCCTGAAATTCAGATCGAGGTCCACTTTGTGAACTTCGAATTCGCTCAACGCTTTGCTGTAACCATATCACTAGATGATTTGCTCTATGTACTTATACTTTCTAACATTCATTTCTACCTTGACATGAGAGATCTCATCTTTTCAATTAGAAGAAATTAACCTTTTCATTTTTTCGTCTCCTGGTGCAACAAGGGTGTTGCCCTTGCACCTCTCTGCACTCGAGGCTCCTCCTCCTTTTCATTCCTGGCCTTGCTTCCACCACTTTTACTGACAGGGACAGGCGTGATTACCTTTACACTGCCTGGCCCTGTCAGTAAAAGTGGTGGAAGCAAGGCCAGGAAATCTCGCTACCTGTTTGATCGATGCATGCGCTGTACAGTGCTGAAGCTAGCCTTGAACATGGATGCAAGAGCATAACAGGTTCCAGTGGCCCGGCTAGCTTCAGTACTGTACAGCGCATGCGCCCATCAAAGAGGTCATGACATTTCAGGGCCAGATGTGATTCCCTCTGCCCTTCTTGGCCCTGTCAGTCAAAGCACTGGGGGAGTGGCCAAGAATGAAATGCATTGGGTGCAACTGCAACACCTTGAGTGCACCAAGGGGCCAAGTTGCACAAAATTGAATTGGGGGAACATATCGGGATAGGACCAAGACCATTAGATCATGCTGACATGCTCACATCTTCCACGTCAGCTGCATTCATTTTAAGGTAGGCAGTGTCCTTCTAAGTGACTACACACCTTCAAGGCCTGCACTGTCACCTCCCTCCAGCAAGCTGCTGTATATACACACATCTCCTGCCCGGAACATTAGGTTTACGTAATGGTTACTAATCTATCATGCGAGTGGCACAAAGCAAAAGCAAATTGTATCAACTTAGCATTTACGTCTGTGCCTCCGACCTGACAAATATTACCCATGTGCATTGGCAGGAAGGGAAGCTCAGTAATTATTAATATCGCATGCCTCGCCATTTAATGCTACAGATAGAAGATCGCCCGCAGCACCGAGCTGCCTAGAATAATTGATTGAACAAATCAACTCATGACGTGACTCCCAGTCCTTGTGAAAAAAAAAGAAAACATCCCCGGCCCGCCCCCTCCCCCGACGTCCTCCACTTTCCGAGAAGGGATCACCTTCATTAACAAGCTAAATTAAAAGTCATTTTCTCCGCATCCTTTCTCTATTGCCAACAGGCGATGCAAAACTTCCCAAATTGCCAATTGTGTCCGCGGCTTAATCACGGCTCAAAGGTAACGAAACCGGATACAAATTAACTCATATTTGCATAATTTGTATAAAGTCATTTCTCAAATAATGTCCGGAAGACCTCTGTATTATGTAGCGGTAGAATGCGAGAGATTAGAGTTGAAGGACGCCGGGCGATGCTTTACACCGAGGAGAGAAGAATGTGCAATCAGATACAATGAATCAATTAATTGCAAAGAAAAAACTTCCAAATATACAATGTATATTACTAATATTATAATGGCAATCATACAAAGGCTGCTTGCTCTGGTTGAGTTGCCTGACCACAGGGTAAAATGCACAAAAATGAAAGGGGTTGTCTCATCTGGACATCCCTCTCCATGAATGAGGACCCATGGGCGATCAGTACAGCGCTAGCAGGAGAAACCCCAATGATCAGCGGTTGTGGGAGGTTTCTACTATGGTGGCTGCAAGGTGGTATGACATGGTGCTCATTGAAGTGATAGGCTCGGTGGGAGATCCTGGGCAGCTCCCCACCCTGGATTATTGAGGTGCACCCCTTCTATAATGTCCTATATGGCAGATGGGTAGAGCAGGTCCTAATGTGACATGTTCATCTTGTAAAATGACCCTATATTTACAACTAATGGAGAAGAGACAGAAAGAAGAAACACAAGGGCCTTCTGGAAATGAACCAGAGCTCAGGAGGGTCAAGTGTCCCAGACAGTGGAATAATCCCTGGCCTATGGAGATGATGGAGCTGAAGATTGTAAACCCTGGAGGCGTCACTGGACTGATTTTTACTCTTTTTATCCCTGTACACATAGTTTAATCTATCTATCTATCTATCTATCTATCTATCTATCTATCATCTAGTGAAGGGATGCTCAACCTGCCGGGCTGCTGGGAGTTGTAGTTTTACAACCGCCAGGTTGGGCATCCCTGATCTAATGTATCCATTATTTATCTATCTATTTATCCAGTCATTTAAATCACTTTCAATTCAGGTAGAATGGATTAATATTGGCCTTCCCTTGGTCAATTCTTGGCCTATTCAGTCAAATCGGACCTGAGGTGAATGTTAGGAAATTTGCTCATCTCCAGTATCTATCTATCTATCTATCTATCTATCTATCTATCTATCTATCTATCTATCTTCTATTATCTATCTATCTATCTATCTATCTATCTATCTATCTATCTATTTATCTCATATCTATCTATCTATCTATCTATCTATCTATCTATCTATCTATCATCTATTATCTATCTATCTATTTATTTCATATCTATCTTCTATCTATCTATCTATCTATCTATCTATCTATCTATCTATCTATCTATCTATCTATTTATTTATTTCATATCTATCTTTTATCTATCTCATATCTATTATCTATCTATCTATCTATCTATCTATCTATCTATCTATCTATCTATCTATCTAATACCTATCTAGCAATTAACTTTCTTACTATGGTGGACATTTTTGAAGCCCTGTACACCAGTTTTCTGGCATGAAGCATTACATTTTGGCACATACCATTTTTTTTTCTGCAAAACCTGGGCCTTTTTTTTTAAATTTAACTCTGCATTTGCCACTTTTGGAAAGTGGGTGGGAAGAGGGCGTGGCTAGTTCCACTAGTAGTTATAGGTTGCAAAATGTTTCCAATCTCACTCCAGTATCATCAAAAGTAAAGTAACGTCTCCAGACAATTGTGTTATTTATTTATTTATTTTTGCAGAGATGAGTCAACTTTCTCAGTCAGCATACCACATCTGATAAATTTGGAGATTTGGAGCAAATGACAGCAACGCAGACTGAGGCAAAACTGACTTCAGATGTTCCCCTCGTGATAAATCACCCCCACATTTCTTCTGTCATCCCCTCTTCTCTTCTATATCTCTGTTCTCTCTTTTCACCCCCCTCCCCAGTCCCTTTCTCTCCATCCCCTCTCCTCTTATCTCTGTCTCCATCTGTCTTCTTCTCTAGGCTCTCTCCAGGTCCTTCCTTCTTTCCCTCTATTCCTCTCCCTGCAAGTCGTAGGCTGAGAATTCTGCAAATCTGAATGTGCAGGAATCCTTATAAAAGGCAAAAAAAAATCATGTCAGGCTGCACTGGCTCCATGTAAATCCCTGCTTTGGATGCAGCTACAGGGCACCCAAAATGGCGTGAGCTCATTTTGTAACAAATCTCAGGGATCACAGTGGAAAAAAGAAGGCAGATTATAGAGGAGGGGAGATGTTACGGGGGTGTTGTAGGACTAATAACCAGACGCCTTGTCCATGTCATGGAGACAGTACCATCTAATTGGCGTCTGTGGCTGATCCAGATTGCTTATGGAGAGGAGACCTATGTTTTTTTTTGCCTGATCAGTTAGATTAGGAAGTCATCCTGCTCTTATGAATATGTATCTGCATCTCTGCATCTCCCTACTCTCATCCAGACCGATATCCAAAGACAACCGCACTTCTCTGAAATGCACTTCGCAGATTATTCCAAGGAACATATGGCATGGACATAATAAGCCTCCAACAAGCATAATCCATGGTATTTACTGATGAGCTACATGCATTCATCTTCTGCCTTCTACATGGACTCATTATGTATGACACCCACATGCTGACAGCTGCTGCTGGGTGTCACCACACAGAAGTTTCTCTATAAGAGTGGCAATATTCTTACTGAAAATACATCTAGGACCATGATAAAGACTCAAGACAAGGTTTAGCGGTGGCACAAACAATATTAGTCAACAAGAAACAATGTTGCATAAATAATTGACCTTTACTTAAGGGAATTGGATACTTAGTAGCAAGCCAGGCATTTACAATAAGAATCAAACAGTATTTTTTTTCCCTCCTTCCAACCTAGCGTCTTCCCTTAGAAGAAGGCAACTGAGAGGTTAAAGCAAAGAGGTTCAAGAGAACCTTAAAAGTGGCTCACTGGCACCCCCATCCTGCCAGCCTTGGAAACAACACCTTCTTCCATTCTCATCCAGCTGTCAGCAAATGCCTTCATATAGAAATATGTGAAATCCACCAATTACTAAAGGAAAGAACATGAACGACCCCCCCCCAAAAAAAAAAATAATAAAATAAATCAATGCTTACAAAAACCACGTCCACCATGCAAGACCATGGTAGATACAGATCATCTAGTCAATATGTGACTGCTGTGATACACCCAGACGAATAAAGCATAATGCATCTGAATTATTAACCTGTTCTTCTCCATAAACATGAAACATTGATGAGACCATCTTGTAAGGCAAGTGCATTAGCGTCTCCACTTTACCCAAAAAAAAATAAAATAATAATAATTAAAAAAAAACCTTGAAATAATCAAATCCTCCATTTCATATCTCATGGATTATTGGATGACTATAGAGATAGGCACTAAGGGATTGGCAGGACCCCCACCCCAAGCCATCTGCTTGTATTACATAACTGGAACAATCACATATGCATTCCATTAAAAGTCTCCAGTAGGTGCTAGTCGATGGAGAGACCCTATAGTCCTCATCGGTCCCTATCTTCTGACCTGGAGGGTCTATAGTCGTCTATAGCAAAACACCACCACCACCCAAATCTTGCCATGAGCCAACGCTCCCCCCCTTTTTTTTTTTCTCCATGGCTTGTACATTTCTGTAAGACATTGAACCCAATTCCACAGAGAAGATTATTTGGAAGGTTGGTATGGAGACACTTGGTTTTCCCAGCTGAAGTCCAGGAAAGGGCTGTGTAACTGATCTCCCATTTCAGGAACAGATTAAGCCCCCCCCTGTATGGATTTATTTTTTTTCCATTTAATAGAAATTATTCCAGCTAGAACATCATACAACAGGAACCCCTGGGTATTTCAGCTCACTCTAACAAATGAAAAAAAAAAAGCATTAATAAGTAAAGCAGTCTGCAATGCAGCTGAGCCATAAGACACAAGATCACAAGACAATTTTAGAGAAGGATTAGGCTTTGTATTTACCTGTCGCCTCTGGAGTAAAGAGGATTGCAGTCAGACTTTTTACCTGCAGATAAAATGATAACAGGATGCCTCAGGGAGAATCTCACAGGCTTGCAAATTGTTTCCCGGTAACTTGTATGTCCTTTGCCATAACCCAGCATTGGCATTCTAGAATTCTATCCTTGGTTTTCACTAGAGGTAATCCAGAAAAGAAGGCTCCATTAAAATGTGTGGGAATCAGAGCACAAAGCGAGGAGATTGTGTGGGTACAACCATCCCCAACACAAGACAGGAGGGCTGAGACCACCACCACCATGTGTGTAGCATGCAGCCTGATCACACATACACCTTTATCCTGCACCCTGCTCGCTCTGGATGACACATTATAATGCACCCCAACAATAGTTTACAAAGGGCTTGGAGGGATCACCTCATCCAGAAGTAAATCCAAAAAAATAAAATCACTTTTTCCAGTGCCTATGGTAGACTGCAAATAGGTAGTAGATTGGAGCTTTGACCTTGCAATGTACCTGATCCAGGTTAATCCTTAAAACAGTCCTTTGACGCAAGCATCCAACATAGTGCTCGTGACCACCGGACAGCACCCACTGGTACCAGCAGCCATTGGGTGAAGCAAGGTGGGTTTGTTTTTTTTTTTTTTTGTTTTTTTTGCACTTGTAATCCCAGGGCTTGTTATCTGCTCCTTAAGAAATGAAAGGCACCAAGATCAGGTGCTGGAAACTTGAAGTGGTCCAGGTGGTTGGTTGTGTGATCCCAGTCCAAGGTTCTGATCCAGATTGTGCTAAAGGGTGGGGAGGGGGGGGGTTTGCAATCCAAATCTCTGTGTTGTGGTAGATCCTCGATCCCAGATCACACTGCAGGAGCTGCACGGTTGGGAATCTGTTCGATGAGCTGTCCAAGGTGCTGAAGCAGATCTAGGTCGCTGTCCGAGGTGCTGAACGAGACCTAGGCAAGGTGCTGATCTGTGTCCATGGTGCTGAAGGTCAACAGCAGGTTCAATTCCTCCTCCTTCCAGCCGGCACCCTCTTTCTATGGGTTAGAATTTAGGGCACAGGCATCAGACACTTGAGAGAAGGTTTCTTTTTTTTTTTTTCCTTCCAGGATCTAGACAAAGACAAAGATCCTCTGATGGAGGATGACATGGAGAAGATCCTCTCCAAAAGGCAGCTCCCTCCACCCCCTTCCTCGGTAGAATAGCTGGCACATGCTGCAACGCAGGGCAAGTCAGGCTTGCAAACAAGGCTCCTGAAGCCTCTGGTGTAGGATACAGGTCTGGGAGCTTCTCTCATCCAGCAGTGACAAAGCCATTCCTGCGCATTGAGGGAGCGTTTCACTCTGCATTAGGCAAGCCTCCTCTGCAAGCTGAGCCAACGTCTCTGCAGTGAGAGCGATCAAGTGGCTGAGATAGGAAAGTCAGATCAGATCTCAGCAGGCAGGATTGCACAGCTGCACCTAGTACTTCCCCCAGTACAGCCTCCACGCTGAGTTAATCCTAAGAGTGATTGAATGCCACAAAACGCATCTCCGGGAAGGAAAAAAAAAGATGCGTTATTTTATTATTCAGTCATAGCAATGATACCGTCTAGCAGGCAGAAGTAAATGTGCCCTTGGACTGGAGTAATCCACCTGCAAACTGATCATTTCAGCCCTGCACATTCAGGGTTAATAGACCCGACAAAATGAGTTCTGCTCTTGGGTCCAGGAAAATCCTGTGTGTTGCCTTTCTCTTTTTCTCGCCCCCCTCCCCTAGGCACCAATGAAAGCGACTTTTTCTGATTGGCTCCCCGCCTGTGCCTTAGCCCTGCCTGGGCGAGTCCTCCATGTGCTATCTGCATAGAGATCCTTGGACCCCTCCTCCCGCCATACAACCTGGTGGGAGCCGCTTGGATTTGGAGTAAGTAGACTGCTTTCTATGGAAATGCATGGCTGCTGTGGATGTAACGTGATTTCATTGACTTCTAGGGACTTGATTACTAACTTTTCACTTGCTGTCGTGACCTTTCCAAGTTCTATGGAGACGGTAATGCTGAACTCTGAACTCTATTGTGGGACTTTGAATGAATGCTTTATCTACTATGCAGTCACTAAAGCCTGGAGGATGTAGCAGAGTTGAGTTGGTCATCATCCGTGAAGTATTTCACCACAGCTATTACAACTTCAGCACTGCTACATCTATTTTGCTCCGGTGATTTATGATTTAATACTCCTATTAGACTCCTTTTCAGAGAAGATTTGGTTAATTAATAGCATGCATTTCATGCATTTGACAAATGGGTTTTGCATTCGTAAGACCTGATATTCATCTGGTTGCTACATTGTATGTTGAGATCTTATGCAGAGTATTCAGAGATTAACTCTCATTATTTCCCATTGTCTGGTCCATTAACCTTGACTGAGCTCCTAGAAGGATTATGTGATTGTAGATCGGTCCTTACTTTACCAACTGAATGTATTTGTGATTCGAGAGCTATATCTGGAGCAGCTGCATCCTCATTTTCTATGCATGCCCACAGAGCTTGTGTGTTTGTATTTAAGTGGATTATTGGCCAGTATTTGTATCGATCACTGGCTCTGAGTTCTTCGTTGCCAAAGCAAAACCTCCTTGTGTATCCTCATACAGCCTTTACGCTTAATGTAATGCGTACACAATTCAGCACTGCTACATCTCTACTACGTATCGATCCGTTTTGCTTCTGCAAGACCTAGGAGCGTTGCCACGAAGATCCTTAAACTTTAAACCTTGAGTCATTTCCTCACCCATAGGGTCTTGCTGGACTCTGCTTTCCATTTCTTGCCTTTGGTCATCTGCCATACTTCCAAGAGGTCAACCGCTTCCTTGCAGCTGCTGAGAATTTACAGTAAACTTCTCTATAAATTTCAAGAATTGAGTCCAATGGCAAGTAAACTGTGAGTGAGACTGCTGAGAAAAACATCTGGTTGACCTAAACTATAACTATTTCTTAAACCACAGAAAAAGGGGTTCAAACAAGCCCAATGGGCGTCTACAGGGGTGCACCACCAATGAGGCTAGGTGAGGCAGCACCACCAATGAGGCCAGGTGAGGCAGCACCACCAATGAGGCCAGGTGAGGCAACACCACCAATGAGGCTAGGTGAGGCAGCACCACCAATGAGGCCAGGTGAGGCAGCACCACCAATGAGGCCAGGTGAGGCAACACCACCAATGAGGCTAGGTGAGGCAGCACCACCAATGAGGCCAGGTGAGGCAGCACCACCAATGAGGCCAGGTGAGGCAGCACCACCAATGAGGCCAGGTGAGGCAGCACCACCAATGAGGCCAGGTGAGGCAGCACCACCAATGAGGCCAGGTGAGGCAGCACCACCAATGAGGCCAGGTGAGGCAGCACCACCAATGAGGCCAGGTGAGGCAGGCAGCACCACCAATGAGGCCAGGTGAGGCAGCACCACCAATGAGGCCAGGTGAGGCAGCACCACCAATGAGGCCAGGTGAGGCAGCACCACCAATGAGGCCAGGTGAGGCAGCACCACCAATGAGGCCAGGTGAGGCAGCACCACCAATGAGGCCAGGTGAGGCAGCACCACCAATGAGGCCAGGTGAGGCAGCACCACCAATGAGGCCAGGTGAGGCAGCACCACCAATGAGGCCAGGTGAGGCAGCACCACCAATGAGGCCAGGTGAGGCAGCACCACCAATGAGGCCAGGTGAGGCAGCACCACCAATGAGGCCAGGTGAGGCAGCACCACCAATGAGGCCAGGTGAGGCAGCACCACCAATGAGGCAAGGTGAGGCAGCACCAACAATGAGGCAAGTTGAGGCGATCACCTCAAGCAGCACCAGGTAGGGGCAAGAGGGAGGCAACCAAAGGGCCATGAGCTGAAGGGAAGGGTGCACCTCATAGCATATAAAAGGGACCAGTGGGAACATCCCCTTGATTTCCTCGCTCAGTGCACCGCATTGCATTAGTCATGGTCATGGCAGGTTTCGTAACCTTTAGAAGTTTCAATCATTGAACATGAAGGACTTGCTGAGGCAGTGCTAATGCACAGGTAGGGAGCCTATCATCAAAATTACCTTTGGTTGATGCAGGCTGGAAAAAGCCAATGTAGAGATAAATGGAGTGCAATCACCGCTGTATGCATGTACATCAGTCTGAGTGCATCTAAATGACAGTGCCTCCTACCGCAAAGAAGGAAACATTTGGCTTTGTCCTTGGCCCAGCTTCTTGGCGTTTTTGTTTTCATGGGCTGTAGTAAATGGATCTGCATCCTAATATCCGGGGGCATTGCAATGTTAAAGGGATATGCAGCCAAATTTGGTAGGATTTTATTTTCATTATACTCAATAGTCACTTATATAGCGCTGACGTATTCCACAGCACTTTACAGACATCAGCAATGGTTCCCAAATGGAAGGCAGGAAAACAGCAATAAGCAGAGCACCATAGGGTGAGTACGTCAGGACTGGGTAGAGTCGGGGATAGTAGTATAAACATACCTTATGTGGAGCTTTTATCATTGGGAGTAGTGAGAATATAATGTTTTATTTTGCCTTATTCTGGC
The DNA here is from genome assembly GCA_900303285.1 of Rhinella marina. Classification (NCBI taxonomy): domain Eukaryota; kingdom Metazoa; phylum Chordata; class Amphibia; order Anura; family Bufonidae; genus Rhinella; species Rhinella marina. The sequence continues at coordinate 66,372 of ONZH01016284.1, forward strand.
TCTGTAAGTGCACTGAAGGCGGAGCTTCACTATGAAGTGCTCTCTGCATTGAGCTGTATCGTAGCCCCTCCCTTCTGAAGCTGTACTGGTCTTCTGGTTGGATGTTACGCTGCCACTCAGAGTAGAGCGGTGGGGCTGTGAAGCAGCTCAATGCAAAGAGCACTTCATAGTGAAGCTCCGTCTTCAGTGCACTTACAGGGCCAGAATCTGGCAAAATAAAACATCATATTCTCACTACTCCTGATAATAAAAGCTCCACAAAAGGTATGTTTATACTACTCTTCCCAGATCCTACCCAGTGCTGTCAGCAGTTTAGCATGGTCAAAACTGCTGACCAACTTCATTTAAAAAGAAGCCATCATTATGATAGACCCCTTCCAATTAAATCATCAATGCAATCCACAAAAAGATGTATACTAGTTAATACAGTAATGGCTCCTAAAAGGCAGTCATCTAAATCTCTGCATATGGTAAGCAGTTATTTTCCATGGGGAGAAACCTTTATTTAATTTCCAAAGGCAGCTCTTCTATTTTCCTATCTGGTATCAGAAATGTCTGACTATCACAGACCCTCCAGTCTAAATGTGACCACTAAACTACCTACATGGGTTTTAGCTATGGTGATGTAGAGGTAACAACTACACTGGAACCTTGGCATGAAAGGGAGCCCAAAGATCCCATTGCCATATAAGAGGGTTCAGCGTGGAGCATAAAAGGTGCATTGAAGCCCAGAAGCTTCACCTTCTACCTCTGACCTTCTAATAGACTTTAAATGGATGCAGTAATTAATATTGTATCATCTGTACTAAACACATACTTCCTGCATCTACCATACAAGGTGTAGACTTAAGGAGCCATCAACTGCTGAGTGTAGGATTAGTGGTGTTACTGTGTTGGTAATGTCAGGCACGCATCAAATTGTTACAATGTTTTGTCATGTGACAGAATGTGTCAATGTGACAGATTCCAATGCCAATCTACCTTAGTTCACAATGTAGTAGAAAGGGAAGAAATGGACCTTATTGGCATTCTCAAAAGGAATATTCCCATCTGAAAATTTTTTGGCACATCTTCAGGAAATGCCATTGATGTTTGGCAGATGTGGGTGCCACCTCTGGAACCTAATCCTTTCTAAAGAATAGGGTCTTGATGTGAAAAAAAGAGCAAGCAATGTATGTATAGCTTTCTACAGTCACTCCTTTGGAACTTCCGAAAGCAGCCAAGCACTGGCATGTTGTTTCAAAATGTGAATTTAAAAGATTTGAGAATCAGTAAGCTTATGCAGGCTAAGTGAATAAATATATTTACTAAGTGTGATTGACTATAAGATAACAGACAAATCATACTGAAAATATGCAACATGGAGTAGGACTCCATCGATCATGCTATAATACAGGGCTGTCCTACCACGTTATAACACTTGACTGACACCTCAGGGTGTACAAGATATAGGGCAAATCAATAGTTTCACCTACCTAGGATGAAGGTCTAAGTGGAGTCCCCAGAATGTATGTGTGTCACAGAGTTTAAACCTGTTGGCTCCCTCCTCCAGTGTGCATCACCCATGTCTCTGAGATCAGTCAGGAATGTGGTCTTATCAACACAATGGGGGATGGGTATTAGATTACAAGTTGCATCACTACACAGAATGGTAATAATGAAAGGGAACAGAATTAAAGGGACAGAACCGATCAGTACTTAAAGAATACCCTTAAAATACACATGTGCAGAGATGAAACCTGCACCTATCTTAGTGATATGTCATAAATATCCAGATGGAAATTCCCCTTTAAGTAGGCCATAAGGCAAACCAAACCCTTTGATTTTGTCTGACCATCTATGGGGGTGCTTTGACCCTTCCCTGACAGAGGATGTCACGGTAAAGAAGGATCGTGCATGCTGAATTTCAGCATGCTCAATCTTTTGTTCTCTAGGGGGATTTTCCCCTTCTTACCATTGTGACATGCATTTTCAGCAGAATTGATCATCTACATGGGAGGGACCAATAGATATCAGCCAAACTTTTAAAGGAGGCCTATTAGAGGAGACATAATGTGAAAACTGGATTTAAAGGGGTTGTCTCATGAAGGACAATGGGGGCAAATCTCTAGAATATGCCCCCATTGTCTTATATCTAGAGCAGAGCCCCACAAGGTGGTGGCCAGAGTACTCCAGTCTGGCCACCACCAAGCTGGCTCCCCATAGAAATTAATGGGAGCGTACCACGCAAGCGCAGCCCCCGCTCTCATTCATTTCTATGGAGCTGACGGAAATAGCCGAGCCAGCGGTTGCACAGCGCGCCCTCCTTTACTTTCGGGGCTCCGTTCTGGTTCTGGGACACGCACCTATAAGACAATGGGGGCATATCCTGACGATATGCCCCTATTGTCCATCACGAGAAAACCCCTTTAATATCTATGCCACAATATCAAGCCCAAACCCTTATAGTATAATTCTGATGACAACATAAACCTTTCCGATTTCCGATCAGTATCTCCATCCCGTCTGCCTAAATCTCAAACCCATGCGGCTTTTCTAGCTATTTTCTTTTTCTTTTTGCTAGTAAATTCAGCCTATTTTATTTTCTCAATTTTTCCCTAATTGAATTGTATGGGCCCATCTGTTTGGAGCTGCTCTAGTGAAATGGTTGCTGTGTACACAATGTCTTGCTGATAATAGGCTGTGCCTGCTTTTTGTGGGATTCTGGGCCTATCTGTCAAAGTCTGCACACAAAGCATAAAACAATGCTGTCAGGTATTGAACTCAAGTCGCTGCAGAGCCGGACACTCATAATTCTCACCGCGCAGCAAACACCAGCACGTTTCACTGAATGTTTCTCTTTTCTTAGTGGAATTACATTTTCTTATTTAGATACGTCCAGTGTAGGGTTCTATTATAATATAGAATTACCTATGGTCACAAAAAGCAAAACTCAAAAAACATAAAAGCTTAAAAAACAGGCTCGGCATCGCCTAGAGGTAAAGGTCCTATGATTACTGTTCACTTCTCCAATTAAATCAATGAATCAATGAAATCATATACTGACCTAAGTCTGTTTTTATCCATGTACATTTCTAATGCAAGAAGCAGTGTTGAGTTATAGTTATTATTATTATTATTATTATTATTATTATTATTATTATTATTATTATTACTCTATTCATTCCATGGCACTGTACATATGATAAGGAGTACACATACATAATACAGACAATTGTAATAAGCATGAACAAGACGAGTTACAAACTGGTACAGAAGGAGAGACAGCCCTGCCCACGAGGGCTTACAATCTACAAGACAGTTAAAATATCTCCTTAAAGTACACCTGTGAGAAGGAGCCACCCAATCAAACTAAGCATATTGCCTGGTAGGGTTGTTTCCTCTGATTAAAATGATACCTGTCTTGTGAAAATCGGTTGCACCATTCCTGAGAAAAAGGACTTTTATTCTTTATGCATAAGAGGGCTTCAGTGCACCAAGGGGTGGGGCCTGTCAAGTGCTTTCTAGTTCTGGCCACACCTCTTGGTTCACTGAAGTCCTGAATTACTCTAAAGAATAAATTACCTTTTTCTTGTGAACCTCACAACCGATTTTCACAAGACAGGAATCATCTTAATCAGCAGGATGAACCCTACCAAGTAGTATGTTCAATTTAATAGAGTGGATCATGCTTAAAAGTGCTCTTTAATTTAAAAAATGCGGATTTTTAATGGTGTATATACCCAGGGGTGGAGAAATAGTGAGCCCCCAGTACAAGAACAAGATATGTTCCATTAGTCTCACGTAGCTCATCACAGAGCACCCCTTTTATGTTTCTAAAGCTAACCATACACAGTAGATTAATGTGGGCTAAACCTGACGATTTCAGCAAGACTGGTCCACTATCTTATGTGCATGGAAGACTCCTGACTATTTGACAGCAGGATTAGGTTAGAATATGTCCACTCCTTTAGTTCTCAGGTAAACTAATGCCAGGGATACCTGAAAGCGGCTTACTTCCCTCTCCAAATTTAATATACATGTTCAATTGGCAGCTGTCTAATGTGTAGGGACCCACTCCACAGGAAGTTACCGTGACGATTGGTGAGTGGGCATGATCACGCATTTGCAAATATGTGTAACTAAGGACTTCCTTTTCTATCTTTAGTCGGCATAGTGCCACATATATTTAAATTTATTTCTACTTTTATTGTTTATTATATGTTGTGCAACCATACCTTTAAATATCTATAGTTCTGCTTTATGGATATGCACTTATGAAAAAAAATATATATATATATCGTTGGTCCAAACTTTTTATTTTTTATCATTATATACTGAGCCTCGCATGCTCCTTTTGGACCTGACGACGCCCATTCACCCAGGACTTCCTGGTGGGATACCTATTTAGCTGGTCTCACACGCCCTGAACAATGGAGACTTGGATGTAGTCTGAACAGAGGCATAGATGAGTGTAGGGACCCACTCCACAGGAAGTTACCGTGACGATTGGTGAGTGGGCATGATCACGCATTTGCAAATATGTGTAACTAAGGACTATGCCAACATTACACCCTATCAGCAATTATGAGCCAGGAAATTTACCCGCTCTCTCCCTTAAATGCAATCTACTAGATTTTAGGAAGTTGCATTTAAAGTGACATTGAGCCCATTTCCTACTGGGCCCTTGTCCTAGTTGCTAAGGGACATAACTCATATGATATGCCTACCCTGTTGTATATCATAGAGGGTGGTGTACACCTCAAAATAAGAAAACAAGAAAGGGGAATTGGTCAAGGGACTATATTACCCTTCCACTTTCTTTTTCTTTCTCTGTTTCCTTCTTGCCTCTTTCCGTATCTTCTCTGTCACCATTATGAACAAGTATTAACATAAACCAAGCCAGGAAGGCGGCCATTTTGAATTTTTTTTCAACTCCTTTCTGTTTGTCTCTGCACACCTAGCCCACTATATCTCCATGAACGCTGATGTGCATCTAGGTCTTCAAATGGTTTTGATCCTCAAAAAAAACCCCTCAAACCTAGGTCTGTCAGTCTCTAGAGTGTAGTGGTCCCTACGTATCACTATAAACTGAGGTCCATTTGGGTATTTGTCCTCAGATGGCATTAATCACCACATTGTGGTTAAATCTATTTATCTGAGGTGTGTGTACGTACGTAGGTCTGTAGATGGATTCAGTCATCAAAATGGATCTAAAATGTACTGTAGATCAGTAGGTTTCAAGATGGTGGCGTTATTAGGGCCTCTGCATAGACCCAAAACTCTTAGGTCTAAGTGTTTGTCCACAAATGTTTGTTGGTCCCCTGATTTGTGGTTGAATTAATTATACTTCAACTGGCCTTAAAATTAGTATACAGCACTGTGAAGTCTCCTAGGACTCCGACATATACGCAGCTCCATACATTTTGTAGTAAATGGAGCTGACTAATGCAGCCCTGAGCCCATGTACTGCGCCACACTAACCAGCTCCATCCACCAGATATTGGATGGAGCTGTGTAGTTCTGGTGCCGACTTCCAGAGCTACTGCAGAACGGTAGGATGCGTGGGGTCGGACCACTGCTGATCAGAAATTGATAGCCTATGCTTAGGATAATCCAACAATAATAAAATCCTGGACAACCCCTTTAAGGAAGGTGCTTATTAAGATTAAAGGTATGAGAAGACACAGCTGTAGATGTATGTTAGGTCTTGACATAGTCGGTGGTGAAATATCCAGTCAACTCCAACATATGTTCGAGGATTATGGATTAGGTTGTAATTTCCACTGGGGCAGGGACTCTACGTGAGCATCGTCGCCGGACAGTACTGGGTCACCTCTGTATAAATAACGGGTTTGGCTCTCGCCATATTTCATCCTTCTATGTTTATGCAGTGACGGAGGTCTCCTGGGGGAGAGGTTTCACTGGAGATTGCTGCAAAGTACGGTGTTTTATCATTACTGATGTCTCCTATTAACTCATGCCCTGAGAAAAGCAAGAGTCAGCAATGTGATTAGCTTACTGAATCGGTGTCAGCTCGCACCGTACGGCAACATAGGTCACATTAACCGCATTATGTAGCACAAATGAGGTCCTCACCATGTGACATAATGAAGGATGTGTACTGCTCCAGACCCTTAATAAGAATCGAATATTGGATACATTTATTTCTAAAGTTCCGCCATGATAGATCTTCTCCACTTCAAATATATGCAATGATATCTTTGGAGTGAAGCCAACGTTGCCGCTCAGCGCTTGAGATGATCTTCTATTATAGGTTTAATGAATGAAGAAAAGATGGACGTTTCGGAGAAGGTCACAACATCAGATGGCTTATTTATGGAAAGGATGACTGATCTACATAGGAACTTCCACTGTAAAAGAGTTTTATACTGATGGCCTATCCTTAGAATAGGTCATCAGTATCTGATTGGTGGGGAACCATTTATTACCATACTTTATGATCTGCTATGAAGGGGCCAAGTACATAATATACCATAAAGAGGTTCCCTCCAGTCCGCGGGATAGGTTATAAATGTATGGCCAATGTGGGTCCAACAGCTGGGACATGCATTGGTTAGAGGAACAGAGGTCCTGAGTATCCTTTTGAATGCCCATAGGGCCACCCGAGCGCTCCTCACTGCCGCTAGCCGGGTACGTACTTCTAGGGGAACTATAGGTGTCTTTATTAGAGGAAGTCTAGGCAGCATGCTGAATGTAGGGCTAACTTGGTGTTGAGGTCTACATCTCACCTCCTAAGCCTCTTGATCCATATACATAGTTAGAGACAATTGGAGGAGGAGGACAGAATGGGGGAGCTACTGATGGCCACCACAGACAGTTTCTGGGGAGGTATGCTGTGTTTTACTATGGTATCACTGACCCCGCCAACTTGTTTTGGCCACATCTACTTGTCTTGCCCCACCTTCGGTCAATTTGGACCCCCAATGACTTTGGGGTCACTTTTAGATATTTTTCCAGGGGTAAGTTCCGGCTCCTCCCCTGCTTATATGGAAATGATAGGAAAGGTTCTCAGGAATGAGCACTTCTACTCCGTTCAAGAAGGGACTTAGGGGCCCTGTTCTGATCAGTAGTGGTCCCAGCATTTAGACCCTAGCAATTCTAAATTCATAATCTATTCTATGATTAGGTAACAAATTTTAGTGGAACCCCCCCACCCCCATAAGGTAGCTATATTCTTAAGGTAACCATCGGCCAACAGTTATCCCTCTCAACCCCTCTACACATGCTTTCTGGGCTCGGACCATCATGCATGTGTTCTTAGTTGGGAGGGTGGGGGGAATGAGTCGATGCAAGACATCTCTGGTAGTGGCTTATCTTCCTTTAGAATGAAAGGATAGGCCGTGTTGCCTGAACCTTTCTTTACCCTGCCATATGCCATCGGAGAAGAGTTAGGACACCCCATACATATTCATGTTCATAGCCACCTTTTGTGGAGATGACCCATTCATTGACTAGAGTAGCCAGCTGAGGAACTTCTAGAATTCCCGAATTTTCACCCCTCCGGTCATCCTGATATGAGCATACTGTAGGAGCTTTTTTTGTTTACATTTTTACACTGCTAGGCGGAGGCTTCCGCCTAGCAGTGCTCCCGGTAACGTCACCAACTCTGATGGGCGGGCTTTAGCACTGCTCTTAGCCGTTTTACAGGCCAGGACAGGGCTAAAGCCCGCCCATTAGTGCTGGGGATGTCACCAGGCTCACTGCTAGGTGGAAGTCTCCTCCTAGCAGTCCCTTTATAGAGCCTGGTATTTCACCGGATCTCCAAAGAATGCCTTTGCCCAGCATGATTCAGTGCAAAATAGAGCCGCTCATATCAGGGAGGCTGGAGGGGTGGAGATGGGGATATCTCCAGGTTCAGAGCTGCCCCTTTAAAGGGTATGTAGACTTCTGCAATCCAGCTCCTCAATGCCTTACAGCATCTAGAATTTTAAAAAAAGGTATTCAGCCTTGCAAATAGTCTCAATTAAAAAATCTCTTTGTGTATACACTAATCTACCATTTTTTGTACACAGCTCCTCTGCCTACCTATGCGCTCTCATGGTTCTAAGCCCCAAAACAAACACTGTGCGGCCAAATCTTACTGTTGTATGTTCCATTTTCCATATTCTTTTTGATAATGTAAGGTAGGGCAGGAGACAGATAGTGGGGACTGCAGGATCTGACTACAATTTATCTTGTGTAGTCTGTAACCATGGCGACACATAGGTCTGCATAGGAGCTGTAGACATGCACACATAGAAGATTTTTAAGCAATATCATCTATCTGAATGCTGATCCAGTCACTGTGCAGTCTGCTGTCGACTGTTTAGAATTGGGCCATCTCTCATATTTGTTCATGAAACTATCCAATCACGTTACTGTTAAAGGGGCATTCTCATTTGGACAGGATATCCACAGGACATGCCATAATCATGGTCCCAACCGTGGGACTAGCTCCTATCTCAAGAATGGGACCCCGTCACGCCCTTTAGTGAATGAAGAGGTCGGCGCATGCATGGCTCTCTCTATTCCATGCTCTAGGACTTGGCTGCCGCGTGTTTACCCACCTGTTGACGACCCATTCACTACATCCATTTGTATCCCTGCGGACATACGCTGTAATTATTTGTATTTACTTACTTTACACTTTAGTGAATTATTGCAATTTCTTAAACATTTCATTTTGGAGCTGTTTTCCCTGCAGGCTTTAATGCAGAGAGTAAAATACTTCTTAATATTATGATTTTTTTTTCTCTATTAAACTAATTTCTCTGGTGCTTGAACTTTATAGAATTTAAGTTGAAAATTGAATTATAGTAAGTCTCGATGCTCGGACCCTCTGCAGAAAGGTGCTATTATCTCACATTCTGTCTCCAGCCGTGCAGCCAGAAATGACATTGTGAAAGATGATGGGACAAAAGGGATACATTTTTTGCAAAAAAAAGTTACATATCACCCTCAAAGTATTGTCTATTGGAGAGGGGCAGGGATCACATGGCCACCTTTCAAACCCTTCATCTAAAGATGCCCATACATCAATAGCTGCAGGCTGAACAGCTATCCTTTCCGATTCTCCCATACACATGCATGCTCTATTAGGAGTGCAAGATGTGGCTAGACAACTCTGCTCATAAAAGGATTGGGCAGTCAGGGGTGCACCTAGCCTTTCTGCTACCTGAGGCGAAAACTGAAACGGCGCCCCTCCTTCCACAATGCAAATTTCTTAACCTAACCCCTTCCCTTCAGCCCATGGCCCTTCGGCTGCCCTTCTCTTTCCCCTATGTGGTGCTGCCTGAGGCGATCGCCTCACTTGGCCTCATTGATGGTGCGCCCCTACGGGCAGTCAAAGGATCGAGCATGATGAGATTCCTCATGTTGAACCCTTCCTACCCCCAACATCATCTGTCAGGAGATAGACCAGAGGTCCACCTAGCCATAGTGAGACCTGGTCAAAATCAGTTTTGGCTAGCATATAATTAGAGATGAGCGAATCTATTTGCCGCTTCGTAGATTCGGTACGTATCTACGTATCGTAGAGGCGGGGAAGCAGAAGGGTCATGAGCTGAATGGAAGAGGTTAGGTTAAGAAATTGGCATTGGGGAGTGTGGGGGGCGCTTTTTCAATTTTTGCCTCAGGCAGCAGAAAGGCTAGGTGCACCCCTGATGGAGACACCCAGGTCTGCATAGGATCTGCGCAAACAGAATCAAAAGATACATCATAAAGACTATTTGCAAATCATCTTCATGGCATGTAATTGAGAAAAGTCGTGCGTGTTCAGTATTCAGCTCCCTGCACCGTTGCAGATATACATGACATTTACCCAATCCATTAAATCCCGGTATTCTGTTTCCCCACGGCTGCTAAGTGCAGCAGCCCCTCCGTCACTGATGCCGCGGAGTCAGCAGGTTCTGCCATATCATGTCTATTCTTATGTTGCATTTGTTAGGATTACGTCTCATTTTAATAATGACCTTCGTGTGCATTTATAAATCTTTTATCTTATGTTTCCCGGTTCCAGCTTCACTTCTGTATATTTGCATTCAGCGAGGTTATGGCGTCAGGCCGATACAAGGTGTGGAAGGTCCTTGGGGGCCCTAGGATCAGCTTCATTTCCATTCTCAAACACATGTATGTAGCCTGCGTCGGCTTCTTATCTGCAGAATTCGGAGAACTGTTTGTCTTCCGGATTGACGTAGGATTTAAAGAGTTGCAAAGCTCAAATAAATCCTTAATCCGGGTTCAGGAAATGTTAGTGGATGACAAGCAAATATGCAACTCATACAATGAGCAGCCAACGGGCGCATTGTGGTAGAATTTGAACAGCGCAAATCTCGGCTTTGGATCCCTGGCGGTCACATTACATATTCGCGTTCATTAATACATTGCAGATAGCGAGCACTGATAAAGGCATTTGTAAACGTATCTGTGCCTTGTAGATGGCTACACACATAATGCATACCTAGGGTGGACTATATGGTCAGGCAGTTGGGCAGTTCCTAAGGGTCTTATAGTGGAGGGGCTTTAGGTCATCTATGCAGAGAGAGGGAGGAACACTGCAGTAGACCCCAGCCTGAAAACATCCATGGAGAGGTTATGTTATACTCCATTCACAGTCAGTTGCTTAATTGGTTGAATGTCTTGTATTACAGCAATTGCATAATACATGTAGGGGTGCACCACCAATGAGGCCAGGTGAGGCGATGGCCTCAGGCAGCACCAGGTAGGGGCAAGAGGGGGGCAGTGGAAGGGCCATGGGCAATGAGCTCTTTCATTGTGACAAAGGGGTTAGGTTTAGAAATTGTCATGGGGTGGGGGGCACCATTTCAGTTTTCGCCTCAGGCAGCAGAAAGGCTAGGTGCACTCCTGAATACATGATAAAGCCCCTACATGGTTCCTTGGATCCCTTTTAGTCTAATTATTTGGTGGTCTTAGAAAATGGGCTTCAACCAATCAAAATTTTTGATATGTTTCTACATAAGATATTTTATGATCGTCAACCCCTCAAAGGGGTTATCCTATGGAAGCAACCCCTGACCTATGCCCTATTAAAAAATACCTGTTACAAAGATGGAGTCTCCTGCTCGGGACCTGTTTTTGAAGGCTGCAAAGTAAGAGCTGATCCTCTTCTGGTGGACCTGGTCCAACTATTGAACACATTTTACAGATTGGGAGCCTACTCCTGGTTGGGACCCTACTCCAAAGCTTGCAAGACTGATCATGGTCCAAGTGACTACTACTGCTTACTGTGTAATGCTACAATGTCCTAGATGTGACTTTCCCAGCGTTGATAGTCATGGGTGATCACTGGATCACTGCAGTAGTATCATTTTATCAAAGGCTTGTCTGAGTGAGATATCTCCTGGCGCTGTCCAACAATTGACCAACTGAAGGACTCTAAATGCCAACATAAGTGCTATGCTTCACAAAATGGAGAGGAGATGTTGGGTTGTAAGCCTCGCCTTTGTCTCTTCATAGCCTGTTTATAGGACAAGAAGGAAAGGGGTCAGCAATTCTCCCACCATATAGTAATTTAGAAGTATGAGTAAAAAATAGATGCATACATGGATTTCCAAGATTCATGCGATCCAAATGTTATCCAATAGCTCAAGCTAAAGCAGTCCTGTGGTTAGTAAATTTTTTGGACCCCAAAGCCAGTCTGTGTGCTTGTAGGATGGGGTTACTCCAATGGCCCCCCTTACAACAAGGCAATTGCAGACCAGATCAAATAGAGACAATTCAACATTTTCTGAACATAATGGCAGAAACAGTGGTACAAAGTTTGATGGTTGCATTTACTTTAAGAGGCACCCGATTTTACTAGTTTCAATTACTTAACACAGACCACAAATGCTGAATCGGCTCCACTGAGTATCAAGTGATTGCCTCACACAGTATAGGTGTCAGCCTGTAGAGCTCCTCTTAGTACTTGGCCAACAAGGGTTCCATTTATTCTGCAGATAGACTTGACTCTCATGGGCTCTTCTCCTATCATCTCCTCCTCAGGACCAAGCTACTTATTTTTGGCAAACCTCATCCCGAATCCAGTAGGTTGTACCGAGAGCCCCCATGTAACCAGACCTCTAGTATAGTCCATCTCTAGTCCCTGAAAGGCTGACATATATCATAGCCCTGACTGGACCCAGTAATATCCTTCCACCGTGACATCCTCCAGGCTGTAGACTTCTCTTGGAGCTAACCCTACCCATGCTGGCAATGCTCTTGCCTAGGTCTATTAAGTGGTGGCATGCAGGGTACTTTTAACAACTACCTTCCTCTTCAACTGAACCAAGCCTTACAAATAGTCACCTTGACACCAAACTCATTTCTTTTCCCAGCAGCTGCCTATTAGGGTCCATTCAGACGTCCGCAAGTGTTTTGCGGTCTGCAAATTGCGGATCCGCGAAACACGGACACTGGCCATGTGGGTCCAGCATTTTGCGGACCGCACATGGCCGGCACGATAATAGAAATGCCTTTTCTTGTCCGTGTCTGCGCTATATTTTTGCTGGGCGGCGCAATGGAAGTGCGGATGCGGACAGCACATGGTGTGCTTTCCACATCTTTTGCGGCCCCATTGAAAATGAATGGGTCCGCACCCGTTCCGCAAAATTGCGGAACGGATGCGGACCCATTTTCCGGACGTGTGAATGGACCCTTGACGGAGTGTTGGTGTCAGTATGCACATGTTCCCCATTAGGTCCATGCTCATCATTCTTATGATGTTTTAATTTATGTAAATAGACCTCTAGGAGCAATGGGGGTGGTGCCATTACACCTAGAGGCTCTGCTCTCTCTGCAACTGCCATGACCTCTTCACTTTGATTGACAGGACCAGGCAGAGTAAACGTCATCATGCCTGGACCTGTCAATCAAAGTGCAGAGAGCACAGCAGCTGCAGAGAGAGCAGAGCCTCTAGGTGTAACGGCAACACCCCTGTTGCTCCTAGAGGCTCATTTGCATATATTAAAACATCATTTTTTTCAGCAATGCGGGCCCATATGAACATCACAGATGTCTTCAGCTGCCAAGTGCACATGTAACAGGTCAGCCAGTGTCATAGGTACAAAACTGCTGACAGATGCCCTTTGTGTGCAAAATGGAGAGTATACACGTTCCCCTACATGCATGCTAGTCATCATTCGGTGATTGTGGTTTGCAGTGATGTATTGATTTAATCAAATTGATCTTATCTGATGCCAAAAAATTACCTCTGTGGTTTGCAATCCCTTATCAGTGGTAGAGGCAGGTCACTACGGCCCCGTAGGTAAGTAGTCCAGCCTTACAATGCTAATATTGACCCTGTCAAGTCAGGGACAGAAGATTTCAAGTGGTAACAATATTATGAAGCACCGGTTCATCGGAAATAGTTATTGTCGATACAAGCAATTGTATGGTGGCCGGAGGAGGATTAATGAGGTCTCCATGATCCTAAGTGTAAGTTCTGGAGAAAATTATCTATAAATCATCATTTTGGTTCTCGTACTGGAAAGTGACTTGAAAAATAAAGTCTATACCATTGCATACATTCATCAATTTGGGTTGGAGCTAAAAAGAATTCCCAAGATATTCTGAAAAATTAAAAACACAATTTATTTTACTCTTCGCTTAATTTTCTTTTATGGCCAACTCCGCGGCGTCCAACAGCCTAATGAACAGAAGGAACGGCCCCGTCTCGGAGCAAAATGGATTACTGAGCGGCCCGACACGTACATAATCCTTAACACTGGTGACATTTGGCAAGTTACACATTCATTATAAAGCCATTCGTCAATGTTATACTTGATATGAGATGAATTATCCACACTACATCACTGTTGCGATAAATTTGCTTCTGGGTTATTTTCATACAGCGTTGGACGCATAGTTAGTGGCGCACAGATAGCAATGCATGAAGGCGGGATAAAAAAAAAAAAAAAAAAGATCGATACTTAGATGCTAATGGAAACGTTGTGAGATGGAACCTCTGCCCTGAGCTAAGATGTGCAGTGGGAGATAAATGATACAACAGGATTTCATGTAAGAGAATCAGGGAGAGCAGCAGAAAGGTGACCAAATCGATGGAGAGGAATAGCAGTGGAGACAACATGGAGGCGATGCACGGCATGCTGGGTACACAGGAGGAGCAGAAATAGCAATGTAGTCAAGATCTCATTTGTTTTCCTTTTTGGGGAAAAATAAATAAATAAATGTAAATATTTGCATTGTGTAACCAGGGGTGCACCTAGCCTTTCTGCTGCCTGAGGTGAAAACTGAAACAGCGCCCCCACCCCACCTCCAATGCCAATTTCTTAACCTAAACCCTTTGCCACAATGAAAGCACTCATTGCCCATGGCCCTTCAGCTGCCCCCCTCCTGTCCCTACCTGGTGCTGCCTGAGGCGATCGCCTCACCTGGCCTTATTGGTGGTGCACCCCTGTGTGTGACACACAGTGAGTGTGGACCCATTGTGCCAACTAATCGGTTCGGTTTTGGGCTTAACCCTAAGGTCGTTATTCTGGTGATCTCCTGGTATTCACCTTTTAACCCCTGTATAGAGATATAGCCTTTGCTGCAGGGAAGCAACCGGACTGCTACCTCCTGGGATAGTCCCGGTGTAATTCGCATAGGTCAGGACCTGTGGTGCAAGAAGCAGAAGCTCAGGATACAGAAATTTCACCAAAAACGCACAGGGAACAGTCACTAAGACTTGAATGCAGATCCAGACAGCACATTATAAGGATAGGTATTGGGAGACACAAAATAACAATCATGTTGATTGATAGTGTAGATACAACAAGGCAGGCAGGCTGGACACTTGGCAGGAATGGCGAACAAACAGGATTAACTTAAGGCAGGGCAGGTAAAAGCTGGAGCAAAGACAGGAGCAAATGCAGAACAAACGCAGGTAAACTGCAATATGATGATTCTTAAATGACCCCTTTTTTGGGAACCAGCATATTGGAAAAACCAGAATTTCTATCAGTCACACCCATAACTCTAGTAATGTGCCCCAACTATAGGGGGGGTCACATGACTGTCACACTGAAGGTAGCTTCCAGGGGTGACTATATAGGTAGATGAATGTAGCGTTTACAATGCTGACATTTTTTGTGTAAAAGTAGATCCTAAATCAACACAAAGATGACATTTGTCCTATAAGACTACATGCACACGACAGTAAAAAAATCCTTCCGTTAAAAATGGACAAACTGTCAGTTTTTCATGGTCATTTTTTCAACCATTTGTGCACCCATTTTCTGGCCGCCTGTCCATTTTTTCTGGCCTTTTTGCATTTGTTTTTCATGACCGTTAAAAATGGCCATGAAAAACTGATTATTTTTTAAAAATAAAATCCAAACCCCTGCAGTGCCATCAGTACACATAATGTTCCCCTAATGGCCCACAGCAGTAATAATGCCCGCATAGTGGCCCCCATCTGTAATAATGTCCCCCATAATGGCCCCCATCTTTAATAATATCCCCAATAGTGGCCCCCGGGAGTAATATTGCCCCCCATAGTGGCCCCCTCCTGTAATAATGCCCCATATAGTGGCCCTCATCTATAATAATGTCCCCATAATGGCCCCCATTTGTAGTAATGCCCCCCATAGTGGTTCCATTGGTAATAATGTTCTCCATAGTGTCCCCCATTTGTAATAATGTCCCACATAGTGGCCTCATCTGTAATAGTGTCTCTCATAGTGGGCCCCATCTGTAATAATGTCCCACATAACTCCCATGTTTAATAATGTCCCACATAGTGACCTCCATCTGTAATAATGTTCCCCATAGTGGCCCCCATCTGTAATAATGTCCCACATAGTGGCCTCCATCTGTAATAATGTCCCACATAGTGGCCTCATCTGTAATAGTGTCTCTCATAGTGGGCCCCATCTGTAATAATGTCCCACATAACTCCCATGTTTAATAATGTCCCACATAGTGACCTCCATCTGTAATAATGTTCCCCATAGTGGCTCCCATCTGTAATAATGTCCCACATAGTGGCCTCCATCTGTAATAATTTCCCACGTAGTGGCCCCATTTGTAATAATGCCCCCCATAGTGGTCCCCCTCGCTCTTCTCTTCATTGAAAAGGACCTGCTGAAGGACCTGCGCTCAACTTGATGATGTCACTGCGCGCTCCAAATGCCCATGTGGTCACATGTGCTTGTCTACATGAAATCATCCAGTGGCCATGGGAGATGGTAGGTGGTAGAGGCCTCATGGCACCTGCCCTCTCTGCCAGGGAAGTTTATGAAAGGCAACAAATATTCTAGAGTAATGAATGCATTGTAGATAATGGAGAAATGATTCTACTTCCTCAGTAGCATCAAACCACTTAACAGTGAGGAACAGAGCTGGTAAATGGAAAGAATTTCATGTTATTCCCATTGCAAGAACTGATGGCAGGTTAATGTACATATGCTTAAAACGTCAATGTAATCCCAAAGGTTTGCCTGTCTATAATTACAGCTACTGTACATTACCGGGCATGCGCTGTGATTGCGCTGTTCTGGCAGATGTAGCAGAGCTGTGTTTGTGATGTGGTCTGATGCCCATTGACATCACCACTGGTTATCTTCATCCCTGAACCTCATAGAGTTATCAGGATGCACAAAGTAAACCTCTGCAATAATCTACAAGGTTGGATATTGGTGAAAGTTATTCATCCACATAAAAAATAGAGATAGAGAGGGCTGGGGGCAAGTGGTAAAAAAGTAACCAATGATATTATATTTCTGGTCTCCTGCTATGAGAATATGGGATGTCAGGAAGGTGATGTTTCCATTATTTACATATAAAACAGAAATAATAATAATAATAATAATAATAATAATAATAATAATAATAATAATAATAATAATACCTATGAATAAAACAAATAATATTTTGTGTAATCCTCTACTGCATTGGAATTTTTTATCCATTGTGTTTCTCCATTTATTATTTTTTTTTACCCCAAAGTCAATGGAAAACATAAAAAAATAAATAACAATGTGTTGCTGCTGGTGGAAGATCTAATAGACTGTACAAACCACTAAACATCAAAACACACAAAAAAAGCAAATCTATAAAGAATGTGAATATCTCACGCCAGCTCTAATCACAGCGTCCTCTGGTTTATAACATTGAAACATGTGGAAAGATAATAACATTCAGCTGATATTATTCCCCTTTTTCTCATTTAGTATTAGGTGCTAGTAAAGGAATATTTGATATATAGAAACTTACATGAAGAAATAGCGATAGATAGATGATAGATAGATAGATAGATAATAGATAGATAGATGATAGATAGATGATAGATAGATAGATAGATAATAGATAGATATATGATAGATAGATAGATAGATAGATAGATAGATAGATAGATAGATAGATAGATAGATAAGATAGATAGATAGATAGATAGATGATAGATAGATAGATAATAGATAGATATATGATAGATAGATAGATAGATAGATATGATAGATAGATAGATAGATAGATAGATAGAATAGAATAGATAATAGATAAATAGTAGATAGATAGATAGATAGATAGATGATAGATAGATAGATAGATAGATAGATAGATAGATAGATAGATAGATAATAGATAGATAGATAGATAATAGATAGATAGATAGATAGATAGATAGATAGATAGATAGATAGATAGATAGATAGATAGATAGATAGATAGATAGATAGATAGATAGATAGACATTCCTACACTGCCTATTATCCTCCAAGGTTAGCCTTATGAGGTAGAAGAAGCCACTTTTCAACATCTTAGGGAAAAAATCATTCCTACTCCGAATCTGTCAATCAGAATAATTCCCTGGATTAGCGCCTCTTCTCTAGTGATGTAGTAACTGTAACCTGTAATATTATTTATGACACTCCAAACATCTGGACCTCTTATCTCAGTTCACCATCACCTCCCCCCTGCAGAGCATCACTTCTCTGCCCACCCTACCAGCAGTATTCTGTCCTATTTTGTATTTAATAAATATTTTGTGGTAGTATTTTATGCAACAATTATTATTATTATTATTATTATTATTATTATTATTATTATTATTATTATTATTATTATCATTATTATTATTTTACTATGTAACCCCTCAATAGTATTTTTCTTAATATATTATATAGAGTAGGACCCAATACTGACCCGTGGGACGCCTCTGGTAACAGTGTCCCTGTCGGAGCATGCACCTGTGTTAACCAGGATGCATGTGGGCTGTCATGCGGGCATTCCCATTTCATTTTTGGCTCGCCTTCCCTTTGTAGTAATCCGAATAACCCAAGGGGGTTTGTAGGTGTGACTATGGGAGTAGCATGCACTAGACTGGCAAACATTTTATACAATTTTGCGGCCGCTGAAATATCGTGGGGAAACAAATGGCTTGAAAAATTAAAATGCAGATTATTAAGTAGTTCACGTCCGAGCCGTTTGTGCAGGTTTAAGATTGTTCTGGTTGTGAAAAAGGGAGACGTCATGCCGGCTGTCTTTCCCGCTGCAAAGACTAATCAATTTTAGTCTGGATGCTTGCCTATAAAATCCCCTGTGTTTTTAGGCGAATGCTAGCAAAACTTGGAAACACTACCCCTCTGTGCTGTGCTTAGAAAATCACTCTCCATTCATCTGCAGAACACAGGGAAAATAATCATGTCTGCTCATCTGGAGATAAGTGAAATCAAATCTTTAAAAAAATTAATAATAATACTAATAAAAATAATAATATAAATTAGCAGGCATGGACTCATTTTGCCTTAAAAAGCAGATTTGGTTTGGGGCTACTTCTGAGGGTGTTTTTAAGGAGCACCCCTGGTTTTTACCTCCTCTAAGGATCTGGAATGGGGTCAACAAGCTACAGCCTCGATGACTCCACTCCATTCAGAGGCTGTTGACCCAGTTAGGTCAAGAGATACCGGTGCCTGGCAGCAAGTGGACAGGCAAGAACATGGACAGTGGACAAGTGGTCAGGCCATAGGCCTGATACAGTAGTCAGGCCATAGGTCAGGACAGGCAAAGTTCCTGCAATATGGTAGTCAGGCCATAGGTCAGGACAGGCAAAGTTCCTACAATATAGTAGTTAGGCCATAGTTCAGGACAGGCAAAGTTCCTACAATACGGTAGTCAGGCCATAGGTCAGGACAGGCAAAGTTCCTACAATATAGTAGTTAGGCCATAGTTCAGGACAGGCAAAGTTCCTGCAATATGGTAGTCAGGCCATAGGTCAGGACAGGCAAAGTTCCTACAATACGGCAGTCAGGCCATAGGTCAGGACAGGCAAAGTTCCTACAATACGGCAGTCAGGCCATAGGTCAGGACAGGCAAAGTTCCTACAATATAGTAGTTAGGCCATAGTTCAGGACAGGCAAAGTTCCTACAATACGGTAGTCAGGCCATAGGTCACGACAGGCAAAGTTCCTACAATACAGTAGTCAGGCCATAGGTCAGGACAGGCAAAGTTCCTATAATGTGGTAGTCAGGCCATAGGTCACGACAGGCAAAGTTCCTACAATATGGTAGTCAAGCCATAGGTCAGGACAGGCAAAGTTCCTATAATGTGGTATTCAGGCCATAGGTCTGGACAGGCAAAGTTCCTGCAATATGGTAGTCAGGCCATAGGTCTGGACAGGCAAAGTTCCTGCAATATGGTAGTTAGGCCATAGGTCAGGACAGGCAAATTTCCTACAGTACAGTAGTCAGGCCATAGGTCAGGACATGCAAAGTTCCAACAAAATGGTAGTCAGGCCATACGTCAGGACAGGCAAAGTTCCTATAATATGGTAGTCAGGCCATAGGTCAGGACAGACAAAATTCCTACAGTACAGTAGTCAGGCCATAGGTCAGGACAGGCAAAGTTCCTACAATATGGTAATCAGGCCATAGGTCAGGACAGACAAAGTTCCTACAATACGGCAGTCAGGCCATAGGTCAGGACAGGCAAAGTTCCTATAATATGGTAGTCAGGCCATAGGTCAGGACAGGCAAAGTTCCTATAATATGGTAGTCAGACCATAGGTCAGGACAGGCAAAGTTCCTACAATACGGTAGTCAGGCCATAGGTCAGGAGAGGCAAAGTTCCTACAATACGGAAGTCAGGCCATAGGTCAGGACAGGCAAAGTTCCTACAATATGGTAGTTAGGCCATAGGTCAGGACAGGCAAAGTTCCTACAATATGGTAGTCAGGCCATAGGTCAGGACAGGCAAAGTTCCTACAATACAGTAGTCAAGCCATAGGTCAGGACAGGCAAAGTTCCTATAATGTGGTAGTCAGGCCATAGGTCAGGACAGGCAAAGTTCCTACAATACAGTAGTCAAGCCATAGGTCAGGACAGGCAAAGTTCCTATAATGTGGTAGTCAGGCCATAGGTCTGGACAGGCAAAGTTCCTGCAATATGGTAGTTAGGCCATAGGTCAGGACAGGCAAAGTTCATGAAATATAGTAGTTAGGCCATAGGTCAGAACAGGCAAAGTCCCTACAGTACAGTAGTCAGGCCATAGGTCAGGACAGGCAAAGTTCCTATAATATGGTAGTCAGACCATAGGTCAGGACAGGCAAAATTCCTACAGTACGGTAGTCAGGCCATAGGCCAGGACAGGCAAGGTTGCTAAAATATGGTATTCAGGCCATAGGTCAGGACAGGCAAAGTTCCTACAATATGGTAATCAGGCCATAGGTCAGAACAGGCAAAGTTCCTACAATATGGTAGTCAGACCATAGGTCACGATAGGTAAAGTTCCTACAATACGGCAGTCAGGCCATAGGTCAGGACAGACAAAGTTCCTACAATACGGCAGTCAGGCCATAGGTCAGGACAGGCAAAGTTCCTATAATATGGTAGTCAGGCCATAGGTCAGGACAGGCAAAGTTCCTATAATATGGTAGTCAGACCATAGGTCAGGACAGGCAAAGTTCCTACAATACGGTAGTCAGGCCATAGGTCAGGAGAGGCAAAGTTCCTACAATACGGAAGTCAGGCCATAGGTCAGGACAGGCAAAGTTCCTACAATATGGTAGTTAGGCCATAGGTCAGGACAGGCAAAGTTCCTACAATATGGTAGTCAGGCCATAGGTCAGGACAGGCAAAGTTCCTACAATACAGTAGTCAAGCCATAGGTCAGGACAGGCAAAGTTCCTATAATGTGGTAGTCAGGCCATAGGTCAGGACAGGCAAAGTTCCTACAATACAGTAGTCAAGCCATAGGTCAGGACAGGCAAAGTTCCTATAATGTGGTAGTCAGGCCATAGGTCTGGACAGGCAAAGTTCCTGCAATATGGTAGTTAGGCCATAGGTCAGGACAGGCAAAGTTCATGAAATATAGTAGTTAGGCCATAGGTCAGAACAGGCAAAGTCCCTACAGTACAGTAGTAAGGCCATAGGTCAGGACAGGCAAAGTTCCTATAATATGGTAGTCAGACCATAGGTCAGGACAGGCAAAATTCCTACAGTACGGTAGTCAGGCCATAGGCCAGGACAGGCAAGGTTGCTAAAATATGGTATTCAGGCCATAGGTCAGGACAGGCAAAGTTCCTACAATATGGTAATCAGGCCATAGGTCAGAACAGGCAAAGTTCCTACAATATGGTAGTCAGACCATAGGTCACGATAGGTAAAGTTCCTACAATACGGCAGTCAGGCCATAGGTCAGGACAGGCAAAGTTCCTATAATATGGTAGTCAGACCATAGGTCACCATAGGTAAAGTTCCTACAATATGGTAGTGAGGCCATATTTCAGGACAGCCAAAATTCCTACAATACGGTAGTCAGGCCATAGGTCAGGAAAGGCAGCAGAGGGTCAATGCGGAGATCAAGTAGGAGTCAGGAAAGGAAGCACAGGGACAATCCAGGGAACAAGCAGAGGTCAAACCCTTGAGATCAGAATAACATTAGAGCACACTTTTTTAGGACCTGAAAAGCTCAGAAAATAGAGTTTAGGCACCTTCCCAGAGGTGAAGGCACCCCATACACTCCTGAGAATAGGGGGTGTATAGGGTGGAAAGGAGCAGATTAGTCAGTGCATACTGGCCCTTTAAAAGCTGGGAAGCGCATGCAAGCCCAGTGGGTGTGAGCAGCAGGAAGCAGGGGGTGACAGCCTGTCAGAGCACTAAGTGTGGAGCGGTGGGAAGGGTGAGTACTCTGAGGATCTCGCCCACTGGGAGAAGGGAAAATTCTGGCAGGCAAATATTATCAACCTCACAAATAATTTGAATATTTACAAATGCATTTCAAATTAAAATGAATTACTTTGACCTTGCAAGTTATTTTGATTAAAAAAAAATCTATCGCTTTGTGTATACAGCTCCAGTGCAGACCTATATGGATTCATGGTTACAGACTTTAAACTATCCCTATGTAGTCTGATCCTGCAGCTATGTGTTGCTTTTCCTTTCCTACTCCATCGTCTACTGTCCATACATTATCAAAAAGCGTGGGACCAGGTGATGGATTAACAGACGACGGCAGAATCAGACTACACAGGGTTTGTTTGTAGTCTGTAACCATGGGAGCACAAAGGTCTGCCCAGGAGCTGTAGACACAAAATGACACATTTAAAATCAAAACTACTTGCAATGTTGCTTTTTTATTTTTATTTTACATGCATTAAAAAGTGCAATAAAAACTTAATTGCAAAAATGGGCATTCCACATTAGATGACACAACTGGAGGATGACACTGGCAAAGTCATGGTGGTAATATGGCCAGGGGTGTAACTACCATAGCGGCAGACCATACGACTGCTATGGGGCCCAGGACAAGAGGGGGCCCAGTCTTAGTTGGGATCATCTCCTCCTCTACTGGAGGTGAAGATTTGGTCAGGACTCTACCCTCTAAAGGAACAACTTTTGGCAAATGAAGCAGTGGAGAAATGGTCCAAGGGTCATTGATGGGGTTTAGGCGAAAACCCTTCTGTCCTGTGTGGGCGGCCTGGTCTGATCCTTACTATGGGGCCCTTACTTCTTTATGTATCTGGCTTCACTTCATTTTCAGCGAGGCAGTGACCTTTGTATCGTCGTTCTGTTTACGTCTTTATTTATCAATTGCAAACATTTAAAATCTTGCATTGTTCTTGAGATACAAAATGTCCAATACTCCAGTCCCATTCAAAGCTGCATTCATTTTACTGGCCACATGGCTACACACATCTGACAGGATAGGAGAGATCATTGAATTCCCTGTGAAAGTGTAGTTTGAGAAGTAGCCACCTCATCTCCCTCCATATGAGCAGACACTGAACAAGCAGCAGTGACATAGTAAACATTCAGATTTAGAGAAGATAGCAAAACTCTTGCAAATATAGTTAATAGACCTAAACGCCAAACTCAGCTCTGCTTCATCTTCCTTCACTTTGCCTTAATACATTTTTAGTTCATATTTTATTTTACATTAGGTTCATTATTTTCTCCAATCTGCGTTTCTTTCTATCATATTATTTCTCGTCGTTTTTCTCTCATCTTCTAGCATTCATTAGATTTTGCTTTCCTAGCGTGACTTTTTGACTGTGATCACTAATGAGTCCTGAGATACGTGAACCGTACGACAATTATATTAATCACTCGGCAGATCCGCATTATCGGCAGCACTTCAGTTAGTTTAAACAAAACCGTTTCCTCGGGCGCAGCGTAAAATAAAAACATCTTGACACGGATAAATGGAGAGAGCCGGGACGCACTTCTCTCACTCATATTAATTAAGGCAAAAAGGGTTTTATGATCGGCACTTGAGGAGTAAACTTTTATCCAAAAATACAGTATGTGCCTAAAACAAGTGCAGAGTAACCTAAAAACAACCGGGGATCAGTCTAATGTCAAGGTATTAACAGCAGAGGAACAAAATGTTTTAAAAAATCTTGTTTCTAACCCTCTACAAACCCTTATGCTAACCTTCTACTAACTGTAACCCACCTCTAACTAGAACCTTCTATTAATCATCTTTTAACTGTAACCTTTTACTAACACTAATGCCACCAAATGCTAATATTTTACTAACCCTAACTCTCCACTAATCCTTCTATAAGGGCTCATGCACACGAACATGTGCGTTCAGTGTCAGTGCTGTGGACCTAAATTTGCGGTCCACAATGCACAGGCACTGACACTGGGGCCGCTGCATTTGGATCACGAACCCATTCATTTGAATGGGGTCCGCCATCCGCATCCGACGGTCCGCACCGCAAAAAAGTAGTGCATGCGCTACTTTTTTGCTGTGTGGAGGCACGGCCAGAAACACCACGGAAGCACACTGTAGTGCTTCCGTGGTGTTCCGATCCGAGCTTCCGCTCCGCATCTCCGTGATTGTGGACCCATTGAAGTGAACAGGTCCGCGATCCGTGAAGCGGGCTGCACACGGCCAATTTCCCGTATATTGCAGACCCGGCGTATGCAGGCCGCAATATGGGCACGGACTGGCACCAGTCGTGTGCAACAACCCTAACTCTAATTTTCTACTTACCTTAAGTCTCCACTAACTCTTCTCTAATCATAACTTTCCAATGATCCTAACTCTTAATTAACCCTACTCTATCCTTACTTGTTTACTAACTCTAATACTTTGTTAACCGTTCTATAACCTTAACTTTCTGTTCATGCGAACTCCACTAACTCTTCTATAAGCCTAACTTTCTAGTAACCATAACTCTCTACTAACTCTGCTCTAACCCTAGTTTTCTAGTAACATTACCACTTTTTATTTAAACCTATCTTTCCACTAACCCCTCTCTAAACCTTACTTTCTATTAACCCTAAGTTAAGTCTCCATTAATTATTCTTAACTAACTTAATATCATGCAATTTCCACACTAACCACTAGGCCTAATAATATGTTCAAAACTTCCTTTTCTGTACATGTAATCTTCCAACAGTCATCTCATTATCATCACAGACAGGATTATATATACATACTGTATATATATATATATATATATATATATATATATATATATATCAGAGGATTCAACATTCACAATAGGCAATATCACAGCTTATCTACTCTTTCTTGACCTCTGCGCGGGTCACAGAGCATGCTTAGAACATTTTCTAAGTCAGCTCCGGTCCTATGTATCTATGGCCCATGTGGCTGCTCTCAAAGAACTGAGAGCTTTGACCTATTTGAGGCCTAGTGGCCGGAGTTCCAATAACATAGATCAGGATATGAAAAATTAAAAAAAAAAAGATTAACAAAAATTCTAGAAATATATATTTAAAGGGATTATCCAGGAATATATATTTATGAATTATCTTCAGGATAGGTCATCATTATTAGATCTGCGGGGTTTGCGACACCCGCCAGTCAACTGTTAGAAAGGGCCTTAAGCGCCACAACCATCTTCCTAGGCCAGTGACATCTCTGTACATCGGTCACATGGCCTAGTTGCAGCTCAGCCCCATTCACATCAATGAGGCTGAGCTGCAATACCAATCACTGCCACTAAACAGTGTATGGCGCTGTATTTGGTAAACTGCTGGGAGCCTGCATCTCTCACCAGAGCTTTGGTGAGCGCAGCAGCCTCCTTAAACAGTTGATCAGTGGGGATGCCAGGAGTTGGATCCCCGCTAATGGGATAATGATGATCTATCCCAAGGACAGTCATCATTATTTTTTCCAGGATAACCCCTTTAAAGGGTTTATCCTATGATCATTGAACAAAAAATGAAAATTTGACATCATGTAGAACAGGACAAATCTCTTTCTACCAAAGCTAGAACCAGCCCTTTACCTCACATGGATCCAGAGATCGGAGGGAGTGTCTTTTCTGCTGGAGCTCTGTCCCTCTCATAGCTCAGGGGGTGTGTCTTTTCTGCTGGAGCTCTGTCCCTCTCACAGCTCAGGGGGTGTGTCTTTTCTGCTACACCTCTCTCCCTATCACAACTCTGGGAGTGTGTCTTTTCTGCTGCACTTCTCTGCCTATCACAGCTCAGGGGGTGTGTCTTTTCTTCTACACTTCTCTCCTTATGACAGCTCAGGGTGTGTGTCTTTTCTGCTACACTTCTCTCCCTATCACAGCTCAGGGGGGTGTCTTTCTTGTAACTCTCTCAGTTTGTAACAGTAGATATGGCTGGTGCAGTTGAAAACTTGAACAGAGCATGTGTGACCACCTCAGTATGTGGACAGTGAAATAAGTAAAAGAACAAATGGCAGGCAGCACTATACAGATACGTTTTATAGAATAGCTCAGTGGCTATACTAAATTTTAAATTAGATGTAATTACAAATGTATTCAGATCAAGGCGCTGGTTTAAAAAGTGAATACTATTGTTCTTTGCTCAACCTCCTTAATGTAAAAACTTGATTTAAACAATAGGTCATTTTCTGATTACAAATTCCCTTTAAACAGACCTTCAGTTCCTACTTGTTTTTGTGACTCTATTCATGTAGCTCCAATTAGGACTTGTCTAGACATTTGTCAGACCTCTTCAACCTGGATTTAATAGTGTCTGAAATTGGATATTTAATAAGAGTCTGTTGACCTGTAGCCATGAGTGACCCGCTGCCTCGTGTGCCAGTCCTCCAGCTTCACAGGACCGTGACATTGATGTCTATTGTCACATTCTACGGAGCTGAAAACAACTTGTCCTGTAAGAAACAATTAAAGATACCCCAAAAGAGATGAGATAATGTTGTCAGGGTTCCCCTTAGAAAAATGCTCAGTATATATTATTTAAATACTGTAATACCTTTCAGATTTTTAATAGGTTTTTTTTTTTTTTTTTGGTGGTAGGTTACTCATGGATGGATGGAACATGTATTCCCAACAGTTCTGTGCTATGGGGCCTTAGGCATACCATGTGCCATCATGTACTGCCCTATGACACCATATTATGGAGGCAGTGACTTACATAGAGAAGTATGGGCCCCATAGCAAGGACCAAACCAGGCCCCCCCACACAGGATGCAAAGTTTTCTGGCTAAACCATTTTCAATGACCCTTGGGCCATGCTCATTTGCTAAAATTTGTTCCTTTAGAGGGTAGAGTCCTGACCAAGTTTTCACCTCCAGTAGAAGAGGAGATAATCCCAACTACGACTGGGCCCCCTCTTGTCCTGGACCCCATGTCCTGGTCTGCCACTATTGTAGTAACGGCCCTGTCTAGAGGTATTCAGTCCCTGAAGGAATACCTGTCCTAGAAGATACAGACTAGCCCCACAGGCTGATATGGGTCGGGTTGATGGGGTGAGATCTTGCGTGGAGCCCCTGATGGAAGGAGATTATCAGTGTCTTGTATGTCTTCCATTTTCTAATTATTGCTCCCACAGTTGATTTCTTCACACCAAGCTGCTTGCCTATTGCGGATTCAGTCTTCCCAGACTGGTGCAGGTCTACAATTTTGTTTCTGGTGTCCTTCAACAGCTCTTTGGTCTTCACCATAGTGGAGTTTGGAGTTTCACTGTTTGAGGTTGTGGACGGGTGTCTTTTATACTGATAACAAACAGGTGCCATTACTACAGGTAATGAGTGGAGGACAGAGGAGCCAATTGGTGGCTTACTAAATCCTTTTTTCTCCACTGTAGTTGTTCATGTTAAAATAACATTTAATAGTGGCACTACCCCTTCAATATGCAAAAATCTGCTCAACTTGTGCTTGGACCTTGGAATTTTCTGTTCATAATACTCAGTGGTCACGTCTCATGTTGATTCCTAAGACTGTACCCATTGAGCGCGACTTGTTTTCAGTGTGGTTCTGTTAGTATAAGGCAGCAGTGAGAGATATCGCCTGTTGTTTATATCCCACCTTTAGAAGATATATTAGGTCAGCTCGGCTCAGAGCACTTTACGTGATTCATTCCGCACCCCACCTGTCCATTTCCTTGTTGGATTGGAGACGTTTGACATTAAGTAGCATAAAGAATACCGAATGTAAGAGATCCTTCAGGAGAGTTTAACAATCTCCTGCGTCCTCCGCACTGATTTTCTCTCCTGCTCCTTATTTCTTCTTTCTTCTCCATCCATCTTTTACTTTTATATCTATATATATATTTTAAAGGTTGATAGGAAAAGGATGAGAACTTCGAGGTATTTGTGCAGGAGCAGGACAGAGCTTTAGGAGAAGGACAACAGTAATACTAAGAACATTTCATCATATAAAACAATTGAAAGAGAAAAGACATAATAAAAACACATTTTTTATACTTTAGTCAAAGATAGTATTACGGTATATTGTTTAGGTATTTTAGTTGAAAGAAGACCTCTAGGGTAGGAAAAACTTGAAAAACATAAGTTGTGGATATGTCCAAAATAATAGGTCTAGGTTTTCATCAAAGATCCTTTCCATGAGGTTTTCACTTTGCTTTGACTTTTCAGTAGTCCTCTCATTATCATCATACTGTAGGCAGGATTAAAATGACAGATAACACCTCTATATAAATAACACAGGATTTGAGGTTCACAATAGTTGATATCGCAGCTTATCTCCTGTCTCCTGATCTCTGAATAATGTAGTCTTCAACACTTAAAAAAAAAATTAAAATGGACCCATCAGCAGTCACTAGGATCCATCATAAGCTTCTGGTTATAATGGAAGCCATGAGGCAAGTGTAAACAGGACCTAAAAGGGAATATGGACAGAGGATACTCTAAAGGCATAACTCCCTCAAGCAGCTATCCCATGTAAGGAACCTACAGCAGTCCATATCTCTGCTTCCTGGACCCTTGGGAGAATGCCTTATGTTGAGAAAAGCTTGAGTTTTACTGTACTTAAACCTGATTTTTTTAGAGCAGAAGGTGCATCTTACACGTATTAACTTCACACTTCCGATCTCTTGGGTTAGGTCAAGGTTTTCCAACCAGGGCACTTGATCAGAGGTTCGTGACCTGACAATTTTATTGTAAGATTAGCCAAATGATTTCAGCCTGTTCAGGGATGCTTGGCACGGGGGCAAGAACATAGTCAACATTTTTTTATCAAGAATATGGGGAAAATTAACATTTTGCCTGTCCCTACCCAAAGTTCTAAAAGGAATAAATGGACATTGAGATTAACTAAGAGTGGAAAAATGTTTTGGAGGTTATTCAGTAGAAACAAAAATGTTTGGACCATCTGCTCTAAGGAAGGGTTTTGATAAGGCTTTAAGTGAAATAACATCCTCTGATCGAGTTTTTCATATAGGTCCTGGTGATGGACCTTCCAAGGTTGGCATTGATCCAAGTTGGGTAAATGAAGGACAACATACAACGTAAGGATTTCCATTTTTCTCCTTTGCAATTTAATACTAGACATGTGTTTTAGACAAAATTCAGCAAAATCTGCTGATTTTGTCAGGACCTGTTGGTCAATTAATGAGTATGGAGACCTCCTGACTCTTCCCAGCTTGGGGAGATGTTGGGGGAGATAAGGATCAGGCATGTTAGATTTCAAATGCTTGAACCTTTTGATCTCAGAAAGATCTCGTTCAGGATGTACACAAGTTCAATTGTTCTTGGTATGCACATATATATGGGAAGTCAGGAGTAATATAGAATCTATCAGTAATTAGTATGGCTGACTTAAAGGGATTGGCCCATCTCAGACATTGATGGCATATCATGAGAAAGTACCATCAATGTCAGATAGGTGCAGATCTCATTTTTGTTACCTGCTTCTATCTCCAGAACGGTGTCCTCGAAGTGGAGGACATCACACCATGCTCCATGCTCTCCATTCACTGCTGAGCTCTCCATCCACTGCAAAAATAGCTGAGCGAGTGCACTAGGCTGTTTTTGAAAGTCCCATAACGGTGAATGGAGAGCACATTTTACAAGAGTGGCCGTTCGCTGGTATGGGACTGCCGGAAATTGCCGAGCGAGTGCTATGCTATTTTTTTTAACTCCTATAGTGGTGAAGAGAGGGTGGAGGTGCATGTGTGGATGCTCTCTGTTCACTTCAAGGGCCTCATTCTAGAGATAGGAGTGGTTCCCAGAGGTGGGACTCACACCTATCTGACATTGATGACACATCCTAGCGATATGCCATCAATATCTGAGATGAGACAAACCCTTAGGCCTCATTCAGACGACCGTATATTTGCGGGTCCGCATTATTGCGGACCCGCAAATATACGGGGACCGCCTGGCGTGTGTTCCGCAGCGCTCGGAACACACGCCGTGCGGCCCCATTGAAAATTCCTATACTTGTCCGTGCGTACGGTCAAGTATAGGACATGTTCTATCTTTTTATGCGGAGCCGCGGCACGGAGACGTTGTGCGCTCCCATAGAGGTGAATGGGGCTGCATGTATTCCGCAATTTTGCGGAATACATACGGCCCCATTCATACGGTCGTGTGAATGGGGTCTTAAAGTGTATTTACTATCAGCACTAGACGTGAATCCTGTGTCCTCATCACAGTCATCCCTCTTCCTTTAGAAGGTCACTTCACAAACATGAAGAGTCGCGTTGTGTTGACCTGTAGTATGGCGTCTTAAAACTCTCAGCGCTGGGAATATTTATGTGCTTAGTGACATTTAATATCTTGATAATTTGCTCCTGGGACAAATTCTCAGACATTTAGTCCACAACAAAGATTCAGGACCCTGAGGCAAGCACAATAAATGTTAAAATGCGGCAGCTTTTTCCCAGCTACTTTTTGTATGTATTTTAATCTCGTGTGAACATTTAAAGTGATCCTCAGTTGAAAGTTCAGTTTTTTTTAAAATGTCAGCCTAAGGAATAATGGAAGCTCTCGAGCCCCAGAAGAAAATGTGTAACATGCCCTCCACCAACCATGTGCCTGGTGCCCTCAAGCACCAGGATCCATTTTCAGCTTCTACTTATGTATCCCTAAAATTATGTCCATGATATCAGGGACTCAATAGTAGTTCTCTTTAGTTCACATCTGGTGAAGTCACAAGGATGTTGCCATGATTTCAGAGTAGAACTATTTGGATAGTGAGGTGGTAGATGCCTAATGTTAGACATTCACACAGTATGTCTATGGAGCAACTGGACTTAGGCTGGTGACATTTGTACTGAGAACCTGAGCCTCTCCCTTCTGCCCATAGGGCGTGTACATGCTCCCTCTGAAGGGAGCACATGCTCACCCTAATTTAACTCAGCCTATGGCTGCCATCTCTGGGTACTTAAAGGGGTTCTCCAGGAATTAAGAAAATTAAAATACCTAAATATTACTTTATTATAAATATATTCCCAAATACCTTTCATTAGTTATAATGGCTCGTTTTGTCTAGGGAGCGATGATTAGGAGAAACAAAATGGCCGCCATCCTATTAGTACACACAGAACCTGTCCTAATCACACAGGAGGACAAGTTACTTCCTGACACTGAGGTAAAGAGCTGCCTCATCCTCCTCTCTGCTTGTAAGGGATTATGATCCTGACTATGGTTTCATATGATATTTATCTGAATCTTTGTGGGAATGGAGTTCATCAGGAGACATGAAGTACAGAGAGGATGGACAGGATAGACTGTGGTAATGGAGGCTGCATACAAGAGCTGCTGCTCATTATCCACATCTACTCATGAACTCCATTCCTACAGAGATTCAGCTGAAGATCTTATCATCTGTATTCAGGATCATAATCCCTGACAAGTAGGAGAGAAGGATGAGGCAGCTCTTTACCTCAGAGTTGTGAAGTAACTTGTCCTGCTGTGTGATTAGGACAGGTTTTGTGTGGACTGATAGGACGACGGTCATTTTGTTTCTCCTAATCATTGCTCCCAAGACAAAACAAGCCATTATAACTAATGAACAGTATTTGGGAATATATTTATAATGAAGTAATATTTAAGTATTTTAGTTTTCTTAATTCCCGGAGAACTTCTCCTATGGGACGGTGCCTTTACAATAGGTAGCTTAGCTTGCTAGATTCCTGGCGTTCTGCATTCATTTGTCTGCCTGTGTACTGATTTATGCCTGTTTACTGGAATCTGACCCTCTGCTGCCTGACCTGTGCCTGACCTCCATATTGACCCTTCACTGCCTTCCCTGACCATGGTTTGCTTATCAGATTGCTCATGCTCTGCCTGACTTTAGCCTGTACCTGGCTATGATTTTGACTGACTCTCATGGGTAAGCAGTCAACCCTATAGACTCTACTTCAGGAGGTATTGGCCTGGTGGTGTCCCTTCAGTGAAGTCCGGGTTTAAAGGGTAAAATACCAGCGGATCACCAGAATCTTGACTTAAAGGGGTATTCCCATCTCACAAATGTAGTTTGTATAGTTAGATATAGCCATACTAATATAATTACTAATAGAATGTATTTATATAAAATGTACCGTTTAGAAGATTTCCCTATTTGTATATCCATTGTCCCACACACATCAGTCAGGCCGTTGCCCTTAGTTACGACCACCGTGGCCATGTAGTAGTGGTGATCGGCTTGCTCCTTTTCAAACCCGCTCTGAGGTAACTGCTGTATTGTGAACTCACATTGCATGAGCATGCGGAGACACATCTTAGGGTATTTTCACATCTGATGTTTGAATGCTACCAGTCCAAAACGCAGACTTTATAAACGGATCCTGCTCCATAGAGATGAATTGTATCTTGGAACAGGATCCGTTTCTCTGCGTTTTGGAAGCGCAGGCAAAAATGCTACAACCCTAAGATGTGTCTCTGCATACTCATACAATGTGCGTTCACAATACAGCAGTTACCTCAGAGCGGGTTTGAAAAGGAAGCAAGCCGACCACCACTACTACATGGCTGCGGTGGTCGTAACCAGGGGCAACGGCCTGACTGATGTGTGTGGGACAATGGATATACAAATAGGCCAATCTTCTAAACTGTACATTTTATATAAATACATTCTATTAGTAATAATATTGGTATGGCATTATCTAACTATACTAACTACATTTGTGAGATGGGAATACCCCTTTAATGAATAAACCTACGTCAAGTCCATTGATTGACACAATGCTTCCACAACCACTGCTTTAACAATATATGTGTTTGAATTGGGCATGTTTTTGTGCGAAATGTACAAAATCTTTCAGTTCACTTACCTCTAAATGTCAGAAGCAGAGGCTGCTTACCTGCAGTTACTTTGTGAACACACACGCTGAGATAATTATTTATATTACAAATTTTATCACTCATTGTATGAATTCGGCTCTGTTCATAACGACAAATGTGTCTATTGTAAGCCTCCATTTTCTGTGAGTAACGACCACAGTGGAAACATTTATTTTTCATCATGTAAAGCAAAAAACTATTGGCATTTTCAGAGCAGAATAGCAAATTATAATGAGTAAGACGGCAAGACCTATTCATAAGTGGGTGGGGGTGTATTGCCGAATGCAATGTACAGTTCTAAATGAAATTATTATTGAAGCACTTCTCTTATTTCCATATTAAAGGGTGATAGTATGTTTACCACGATTCTATTCAATGGGTCTACAAAGCTGTATGTAATAGGATGAGAGTGTAGCTCTAGAGCAGGGATGCCCAACCTGTGGCCCTCCAGCTGTTGCCAAACTACAACTCCCAGAATGCCTGGACAGCCTACAGCTATTAGAGCGTTCTGAGAGTTGTAGTTTTGCAACAGCTGGAGGGCCATAAGTTGAGCATCCCTGCCCTAGGGGGTGTAGAGATAGTGCTATGGTCTCTCAGGAAGCCCAATTGCCCACATATCATAAGAAGACACCAAAATTATAAATGAGACATGGTAGGTGGTGGTCTTGAGGACCAGGAGAAGTTACATCAGAGATTACCAACCTGCGGCCCACAAGCTGTTGAAAAACTACACCTTCCAGGATGCTCGGACAGCCTACAGCTATCAGGGCATGTTGGGAGTTGTAGTTTTGCAACAGCTGGAAAGCTGCAGGTTTGGCATCCCTGTGCTACATGATTGTATTACATCAACCTTTTTGGTCCACTGGCACAAATGCTCTGTCATTCTGGTATATCAAGAGGGAAAAAGTGATAATCCACCTTGCAACGATGCAGAAAAATGTCAACCATGTCTCTTGTGAATTTTGCCACATAGAGAACTATTGAAGTTACATTATTGAAATTATGAAATTTCACCTCCATTTTCCTTCAATTCTTGTGGAGCACCTCAAAGGTTAACAAAGTTTGTACCACCAGTTGTGAGTAATTTGAGGGGTATAGTTTCTAAAATTGGGTAATTTATGGGTGGTTTCTACTATGTAAGCCCCTCACATTCACTTTCTAAATAAATTGGTGTTTAAAAAACTTTTGGAAATTTTCTTGGAAAATTGCTTCTAAAATTCTAAGCCTTCTAATGTTCTAAAAAAATAAAATGACATTTACAAAATGATGCCAACATATAGTAGACATATGGGAAATGTTGATTGCTAAATATTATAAGGTATTACTATATAAAAAGTAGAGAAGTTCAAATTTAGAAAATTGCAAAGTTTTCAACATTTTCTGTAAATTTTGAAATTTTTTTTTTTATAAATAATGGGAAAAAATATTGACCCAAATTTACCTCTAACATGAAATACAATGTGTCACGAGAAAACACTTTCAAAATAGAATGGATAATTAAATCATTTCAAAGTTACCACATAAAGTTACACGTCAGATTAGCGAAAATATGCCTGGGTGGGAAGGTGAAAATTGGCCTGGAGTAGAAGGGGTTAATAGTTGGTTTATCGTCATGGTTTTCATGATATATTAGTCATGTGACAGCACCAATGCTGGTTTGTATGGGCTTGTCCTAGCATAAAATATATATATTTTTTTTCATTTCAGAAATTGAATAGGGTCAAAACTCAGAATACTCAATGGTATGACCCAATAAGTTCTTAGTTGCATGATGTAATGGTCCAGGAAGGAAGATATGGAGAAGCTGTTGTTCTTCTCTCCAGTTCATAATCCTCTTCCGCGTCTAGGTGAGATTGATTTTGGAAGGTATCAATATGACAACAATCTTAATTAACACATAGCATTCCCCATGGATGATCAGAATAAGCAGGCTGAGATTTAATTTCTGCAGACGTCTCCGTTCTGCCCGGCGGTCAGGCGAATACTATCCTTTAATTTCACAGCTGAAGATTGAGCATAATCGGTAACATTATTAAATATGGTTTTTCAGCTTCTCCTTGTGTTATCGATATATATATATATATTTTTTTTTTTCCGAAGTGGAGAGCCTGACTCATTTAGACCCAGTGAACTGATGGCTTTGGGGGGAAAGCACAGCAGGATTCATTTCAGGGGATATGAAATTGTCTACTGACATAAAGAATATGATTTCTCTGAGTCGCTATTAACTTCGAGCGTTGGCTCACATGATGGAAACATGTGTAAGATATTAAAACTCGGAAAGGTCACGGCCAATATAGGAGAGATGATCCACAGTCATTCCTTGTTATTCAGAAATATACATCATCCGTGCTGTCATAGAGGAGAACGCATGTCGACTGGCAGCCATAATTGGAACCTAAACAGCGACAAAGAGCAATTACCTTTAAAATACAAACATCACCGACAATTCCTGGAGCCAAAAGAGGTTCTGCAGGAGTGATTTTTTGCAACAATATGGATAATGCAACAATAAGAGGATGACTGATGAAGGGTTCATGTTCTTCTCTGCATTTCCCTAATTATGCATTCAGTAGAGATGAGTGAATTTCTCAAAATTAGAAATGGGTCTGATTTGTCCGAATTGACCATCCGGTTGGACTCCAGTCTGAATACAGTGGTTCCTCAAGCTACAATATTAAAGGGGTTTTCCGAGTTATATATATTGATGACCTAGCCTCAGGATAGGTCATTAATATCAGATCGGCGGGGGTCCGACACCCGGAACCCCCGACGATCAGCTGTTTGAAGAGGAGGAGCGTGACGTATCAGCGCTGCCTCCTCCTCACTGTTTACATGCTGGCCGTAACGGGGGTAGTGGTGAGTAGGTGTAATTACACCTCACCGCCCCATTCATTTCTATGGGAAGAATCACTTCCATAGACTTGTATGGAAGCGATTCTTCCCATAGAAATGAATGGGGTGCTTAGGTGTAAGACCATTGTATGTTGAAAATATTGTATCATGAGGCCATTGTATCTTGAGGAATCACTGTACAGTCAACTCCAAATCAAAAGTGCTCCAATTGCCTTCCTCTCCTCTTGAGTCACCCAAAATTTGGTTCATTAGAATCAGAATTTAAAAAAAAAAAGTGCAATGAAATTTAAAATTTTCTAAATTGATTTTCTCATCTCTAGCCTTCAGGAATCTAAGAGAAATTGGTTACTAGCAACATGAAGCTTTACAATTGACAAGTCTGTGGTGGTCAGCGAGCCAACCCCTGGAAACAAAACTGTCAGACTTGACTCAGTTTATCTTGTCTGGTTGCTAAACAGTATGTCTCTAGCGAGCAATCTGTCAGACTTGACCTATTTGCTAGGAAGTTAAATCATAGTAAACATCAGACTTTATTCAACTAGCTGTGGTTGCTATGTGGTGTATCCCTATCAATCATATTGTCAGACTTGGTTAATATGCAATGCATCTAGCAATCATACTGTCAGATGTGATCCAAATGCTCAGCTCTGGTTTCTAGGAGGTGTATATATAACAAGTATCAAATGTGACTCAACTATTCAGATTTGGTTGCTATGTAGTGCATCCCTGGCAATCACACTGTGAGCTTCTCAGCTCTGGTATCTAGGCAATATATCCATAGTAACGAAACTGTCAGACTTCATCCAGCTGCCTTTCTCTGGTTGCTAGGAAATGTATCCTTATAGTCAAAATGGGAAGCTTGACCCAATTGCTCATCTCTGGTTTCTAGGCAGTGTATCCTTAGTAACCAAATTGTCAGACTTGACACAGCTGATCTGCTCTGGTTGCTATCAAGTGTATACCTAGAAACTATCAAACTTTATGCAACTATTCAACTCTGGTTGCTATGTAGTGTGGAAATCACACTGTGAATGTCCCAGCTCTGGAATCTAGGCAATATACTGTACCCATAGTAACCAAACTGCCAGACTTCATTCAGCTGCCTTTCTCTGGTTACTAGGCAATGTAACTTTATAATAAAACATGTGAGCCTGGACCCAACTGCTCATCTCCAGTTGTTAGGCAGTGCTTCTCTAGTAACCAAACTGTCAGACTTGACCAAACTGCTCAGCTCTGGTTACTAGGAAGTGTATATTTAGCAACTATCAAACTTGACACGACTATTTAGGTTTTGTTATTGTGTAGTGCATCCCTGGAAATCACACTGTGAACCTCCCAGCTCTGGTATCTAAGCCATACATCCATAGTAACCAAACTGTCAGACTTCATCCAGCTGCTTTTTTATGGTTGCTTCCTTATAATCAAAATGTGACCTTGACCCAACGGCTCATCTCTGGTTGTTAGGCAGTTTATCCCTAGTTACCAAATTGTCAGACTTGACACAACAGCTGCAACCACTAGCCCAAAATCTCAAAGAAATACAACCATTCTGGATTTATTTTTGTGATTCTAGAGTTGCCACAACTTGTTAGTCATTTACAAGCCTGTTCATTTCTATGGCTGAACTTCTACACAGTGATCTTTGGTTGCCCAATGAGTCTCGACGCCAGGATCACAGTGTAGCCCCAGCCTTGAGGTTTATACATGCTGCCCTACTACAAGTCCATTTCTCATGGAGCCATAATGTGGCCGCCCTTCTTGACACATCCTATAATTTTTACAATGGCATTCTCCAATGGACTCCACTGGGAAGGTTGGTTGAAGACCACAATTTCAGAGTTGTCACCCAGTTTTGCTTAGTTCTGTCTTGATCAGGTTGACATCTAAACTCCTAAATCATAACATTTTCGGTGCCTAGAGATCCCTATACAATATATTAATTAATCCACCGCCACAGAAGGCTTATTTCAATTTGGTCAAAGACAATTCATCAGGGATGAAATGTGAAGTGACAAGGCGGCTTTCTGTCACCTTAACGCTCAGAGAGATTAAAATTCAGTGCCAATAGTGCAAAATTACAAGAATCAAATATTCACATTAGTCGCTAGCAAACGTCAGTATACGTTTTGTAGATTTGGTCTGAATTGTACATTGCTTCTGGCAGAAACCTTTAATAAAACTCCTTCCCCAGCATTAGTAATTTCCTTTTCAGTTTTAGTCACAGCAGTTGTCCTGATTAGCCCCTGCAGGATCCGTCATTTGGAACTGAATTCTACATCTGCCTCTAAGATGTACCAAAGATGTGTTGATGCAGAGCGCGGGGGCAACTGATTTTCAAGTCTTAATTGTCATTGTGGTGGTAACATTGTATGAAGATCAATCATTCGGGAACCCGCTCACAGGTGATGGAAGAGGAACGGCTGTGGGAAAAGAAGAATAGAGATTTTGTAAGGTTGTAATAATTCTTACCAACAAAAGATCGAGTCACTTAGAAAGAGGATGAAGACGGACAGTTAATAGAACAAGAGAAAAGGTCTTCAGGTGGCAGGATGTGTCTGTGAAGAGGAGAACCGGTTCTCTATGAATGTTAAGGACATTAATGGGGCTGTTCATGGTTTAAAAAACATGGATGTTTCCTTCCAAACATAACCTGCAGAAAGATGTGGAGCTATTTCTAGAAGAAAGTTATCTTGGATAATACCTTGAGTCCTTGAGACTTGGGGTTGTCATAGATGGTCAGTGGATCACTGACTCAGTTTAACCATACTTTTCCTTTGAGGTGCAAGTGACCTAAATTAAGCTTCATCTTATTCTGGGTGAAATAAAACAAGATCACATGAAAAAAAAAACACGCCAGAAGATGGATAAACCAAAAATCTAACACTGTGAAGCCTTAGATTCCATGAAAACCATGGAGGAACTCTTATCACATGGTCACCAAAAGCCGTAGATAGAGAAAGAGTCGTAATCTTTGGGTCATAATTAGAGATGAGCGAATCCTCAAAGATTCGAGGATTCGGTATTCGGCCCGAATCCCACCGCGGGATTCGTGGATTCGGGCCGAATCACGAATCCCATTAAAGTCTAAGGGAGACCCGAATCTTTTTGCAGGGGCCAAAGGTTCTGCACAGTCAAGTTTGCCCCAACATGTGAAAACCTCAGAAAATGATGGAAACACCTTGGAAATGCATAGGGAACACCAGGGGCAGCATGTAGGGATGCTACTGAGGCTCCCTAAGGGCTCATTCAGACGTCCGTTTGGTGTTGTCCATGTTTTGCGGATCCGCAATTTGCGGATCCGCAAAACACGGACAGTGGCCCATGTGCAGTCCGCAATTTGCGGAACGCACATGATAGAAATGCCTTTTCCTGTCCGTGGATCCGGACAAGAATAGGACATGTTCTATTTTTTTCCGGACCCACGGAACGGAAGTGCGGATGCGGACGGCACACAGTGTGCCATCCGCATCTTTTGCGGCCCCATCGACTGTGAATGGGACCGCACCTGGTCCGCAAATTGCGGATTGGATGCGGACGATTTTTGCGGACGTGTGAATGAGGCCTGAGGCTGATGCTGCAGGTCCCTACCTTATGTAAATTTAGGTCACATGTCACTGCCAGCCAATCACTGCTGGGGAGGTATAGGGGCTGTTACATCACAGCAGGCGTTCCCACAGGCTTACCTTTGATGCTGATTGGCTAAAAAAAACGGGCATTTCAAATTGGCAGTGACTCACGAATCTTCACGAATCCGCGCTGCCTCGGGATGCTGAGCCGAGCCGAAGCGGGCAAGATTCGTGTGAATCCCGAATCTTGCCGCTCCGGCTCGCTCATCACTAGTCATAATGAAAAATGTATGACATGACCTCACAAATATGAGGTGCCAATTAAAATAGTGTAGTCTTCTTATATGGCAGAAAGGTCTGTGGTCTTCTTCAAGCCACTATCACTGTTCCCATCAGGGGCTGACTAAAGCTCTCAGGCTCTGATCATATGGAGGATGATCTTCACTCAATCAGGTTATAGTTGTTTTTTGAGGACAAGGTCAGCTCCATCTGCAGCAGCATTTTTCCAATAAACAAGAATGAGACCCCAACGACAACATGATGGACCCTTGTTGTAGGTGTTTTATGGGACCCAGGAGGTCTTGTAAAGCCACCTTAATTAAAAATGCAAGTTTGTAACACACTCCAAAGCTGTGCAGATTGGCCACCCGGGAACCCAGTCACATGATGTTTCTTTTCTAAAAATCCTGCTTCCACCTATGTCACATGTTTCCAATAGTGTTGAGCGAGCACCTCTGTGCTCGTATGCTCGGGTGCTCTGGCCGAGCACTAGGG
Organism: Rhinella marina; assembly: GCA_900303285.1. NCBI lineage: Eukaryota > Metazoa > Chordata > Amphibia > Anura > Bufonidae > Rhinella > Rhinella marina. Next base: position 106,488 of record ONZH01016284.1, read on the forward strand.
GTTGCTCGAGTGCTCCTCGGCCGAGCACCCGAGCATAATGTTAGTCAATGGGACTAAACTAGGCACCCCCCGCTCGGAAGAGGGGAGGGTGTCTGGTTAATAGAAAAAGGTCAGAATCGTGACTTCTCTTCTTTTACTCCTTTCACTCGTAAAAGTATGCTAATTAACTGAATTTGTACGCATTAGCGTACAATGCGTAGCATTAGTGTACAAATAAACATTACAATGAATGCCAGTACTATCCCGCACGTTTATTCACTGCGTAACAGCCAACAAACGTGCGGGGAAGAGACTCGAGCATTGTGCTCGAGTACACTTGGTGTTCAGCCGAACACCAAGCGGACCCGAGTGTAGGCATACTCGGCCAAACAGCGAGTTCGGCCAAGCATGCTAGCTCAACACTAGTTTCCAGCCTGGGCTGTGGACAGAACATCATATCTGCTATGGACTGGGAAAGAATCAATCCTTTCTCTGGCACATTCACAACTCTGTAATCCACCTCATCTGTGCATGCACCAAGCAGAAGAATATGACATTTTTCACAATGGAAGTAACATCCCATCCATAGAGCAAGTCGGAAACCTGGTAAAGGATGTGATGTTGGCTGGATTTTCAGAAGAGGAGCCTTGCATGACTGGGTTCCTTAGATGTCGATCAATGCACCTTGCGATAAAGTATGTAAGTGTATTACAAAGGTTCTACTACAGACATGTTCTGTGCAATTTAAGTGGCTTTCCAGGATCCACTGGTCCCGGAAAACCACTTTAAGTCAGTAGAAGCCAATGGAAGCTATGATGTTCATGTGAACAGAGACTTAACATTATGATAACAGCAAGCAAAGACAGAAAGAAACAGGCAAAATATATTTGCTTGCCCATGGTTTCTCCATTGGTCTTCTACCAAGCAGATGCCACTTTCCAGTCATTACTGGCTTTGGACCATTGTGCCACTTGATGGATTATTTCTAAACTATTGGTAGCAGTTTTATTGTCAAATTTTTTGTCAACTTTCACTCTCACATTTACTTTGGAATCCAACAGTCTCTTCTCCATCTAGTTTTTCTTTATGCTTGCACAGCTCCTGTTGAAGTGGTTGCTAAACTGGAGAAGCCACCATGAAAATTGCCTGGATGAATTTGAGCTCATAAGAAATCCTATTTAGAGGTAACATGGTAGCCAATTACCCCTCCATCAAGTTCTTATTGTGAAATTTGGTGCCATGAATCTTTTTTGCCTCAGCCAGCGTCAAGAACTTTGACTCCAGACCCTCCCGATCTCAGATGAGAGTAAAGATAGGTTTGGTTGACCATCAAGGTGTCCATGAGTAGGAGGGTCAATTATGATGGTGATTGAAGGAACACCACAGAAGTCGGGATCCTATTTATGATTTGCTATTGGGCGTCACATCATTAAAGTCCTATAAAAGGCAAAGCTATAGAGGATGGATAGGTAACTGTTGAACTTAAAGGGGTTCTCTGGGAAAATTAAGAAAATGACAATACCTAAATATTACTTTATTATAAATAAATTCCCAAATATCTTTCATTAGCTGTATTGGTTCGTTTTGTCTAGGGAGAGATCATTACGAGAAATAAAATGAACGCCGTCCTATTAGTGCACACAAAACCTGTCCTAATCACACAGGAGGACAAGTTACTTCACAACACTGAGCTAAAGAGCTGCCTCATCCTCCTCTCTACTTGTCAGTGATTATGAACCTGAATACAGCTGAATCTCTGAAGGAAAGGAGCTGATTAAGAGACATGAAGTACAGACAGATGGACAGGACAGACTGTGGTAATGGAGACTGCACACAAGAGCTGCTGCTCTTTACTTACATCCCCACCTCCTCTCTGTACTTCTCATGTCTCCTCATGGACTCCATTCCTACAGAGATTCAGATGAAGCTCATATTAAACTGTATTAAGGATCATAATCCCTGACAAGCAGAGCAGAGAGGAGGATGAGGCAGCTCTTTAGCTCAGTGTTGTGAAGTAACTTGTCCTGCTGTATGATTAGGTCAGGTTTCTGGTGTACTAATAGGACGGCGGCCATTTTATTTCTCCTAATGATTGCTCCCTAGACAAAATGAGCCATTAAAAGTAATGAAAGGTATTTGGGAATATATTTATATTAAAGTAATGTTTAGATATTTTCATTTTCTTAATTCCCGGAGAACCCCGGGACTGCTGGACCAAAAGGACCTTCTGACAAAGAAGACACCAGTATTATAAATGGCACATGGTAGGTGCTGGGCTCTGTTACCTATTTTTCATTAGGGCCCAAGAGCTTTGGGACACACCTTTATATTATACCACATGTTAAACTATGTTAATATGTTACTATGTCACATATACAAGCCACCACTGAACTTACTATACAAGTGAATATTTTGACCCATTTCCCCTACCACTCGCCAACCAAACGACGGGACTGGCTGAGATCAGAGTCAACTTAAAATTTAATATATAGCAATTTTTTTTCCCGATAGTGTTGAAATGCGCTAGTCTCCAGAGCCGTTTGAGGCAGACGGCACATTTTAGTGCTTATCCTGTAATTATGGAACCCTATATAGACGTTTAGACAAATCTTTTTTCAAAGAAAGTCTCGTAAGCTTCACATTTGGACAGTGTTCAAAAAAGGATTTAATGTCTCAGTCTAGTTGACAAGATTAATGGGCCAAATGTAGCAACACATTACATTAACCTATGTTTAATCACATCATTCCGAGTCTATGAGAACAAAAAAGTGTTTATGTTAAGTCACATCATCAAATAGGACGCAAAATTCACTGGTTATTGTGATGAGATGAGGAAGGAGGCTTGACCTCTGGCTCGTAAACCAACTCTGCCAGACTCCCCCAGAACAGAGAGATGAATGGGATGATTGTGAACACAGTATAATATACACGAAGGAACAATAAACTGACCCAGATCCTAATTCACAGGTGTAAAATGAAATATAATTATGTAGCAATTTCTTATCTGTTATTTTTGGTTAAATGAAGACTTGACAATTATTGCAAATAGAGGGCAATATTACAGCAGTCATATTCTTTTACATAGGAGCTGTATTATAGAAGTTATATTCTTGTACATAGGAGCTGTATTATAGAAGTTATATTCTTGTACATAGGAGCAGTATTATAGTAGTTATATTCTTGTACATAGGAGCAGTATTATAGTAGTTATATTCTTGTACATAGGAGCAGTATTATAGTAGTTATATTCTTGTACATAGGAGCAGTATTATAGTAGTTATATTCTTGTACATAGGAGCAGTATTATAGTAGTTATATTCTTGTACATAGGAGCAGTATTATAGTAGTTATATTCTTGTACATAGGAAGCAGTATTACAGTAGTTATATTCTTGTACATAGGAGCAGTATTATAGTAGTTATATTCTTTTACATAGGAGCTGTATTATAGAAGTTATATTCCTGTACATAGGAGCAGTATTATAGTAGTTATATTCTTGCACATAGGAGGCAGTATTATAGTAGTTATATTCTTGTACACAGGAGGCAGTATTATAGTAGTTATATTCCTGTACATAGGAGCATTATAGCAGTTATATTCTTGTACATAGGAGCAGTATTATAGTAGTTATATTCTTGTACATAGAGCAGTATTATAGTAGTTATATTCTTGACATAGGAGCAAGTATTATAGTAGTTATATTTCCGTGGTACCTAGGAGCAGTATTATAGTAGTTATATTCTGTACATAGGAGCAGTATTATAGTTAGTTATATTCTTGTACATAGGAGCAGTATTATAGTAGTTATATCTTGTACATAGGAAGCCAGTATTATAGTAGTTGTATTCTTTTACATAGGAGCAGTATTATAGTAGTTATATTCTTGTACATAGGAGCAGTATTGTAGTTAGTTATATTTCTTGTACATAGGAGCAGTATTATAGTAGTTATATTCTTGTACATAGGAGCAGTATTATAGTAGTTATATTCTTGTACATAGGAGCAGTATTATAGTAGTTATATTCTTGTACATAGGAGCAGTATTATAGTAGTTATATTTTTGTACACAGGAGCAGTATTATAGTAGTTATATTCCTGTACATAGGAGCAGTATTATAGTAGTTATATTCTTGTACATAGGAGCAGTATTATAGTAGTTATATTCTTGTACATAGGAGCAGTATTATAGTAGTTATATTCTTGTACATAGGAGCAGTATTATAGTAGTTATATTCTTGTACATAGGAGGAAGTATTATAGTAGTTATATTCTTGTACACAGGAGTAGTATTATAGTAGCTATATTCCTGTACATAGGAGCAGTATTATAGTAGTTATATTCTTGTACATAAGAAGCATTATTATAGTAGTTATATTCTCATACATAGGAGCAGTATTATAGTAGTTATATTCTTGTACATAGGAGCAGTATTATAGTAGTTATATTCTTGTACATAGAAGCAGTATTATAGTAGTTATATTCTTGTAAATAGGAGCAGTATTATAGTAGTTATTTTCTCTTTACATAGGAGGCAGTATTATAGTAGTTATTTTCTCTTTACATAGGAGGCAGTATTATAGTTGTTATATTTTAATACATGGGGCAGTATTGCAAAAGTTATATGTATGTACACAATGTTTGGATTATGCTTGTTTTATCATTGGACACACTTACAGTTGTTACATTCATCTCTATAGAGGCAATGTTGCAGCAGTTACTTTATTCTTTTCTTTCCTTTTTGACATGACTTCCTTGGATTTGCCGAAATTTCCCACTGATATGTTAACCCTGTAAAGTGACCAGGTAGAGGAAATTGTTGAGATTATTGTGCTCCGTCTGGGTGCATTATAGTAAGTTATTACTTTATGGGGCTTTTTATAGTCATTTATATTGTCTTGGGGCCTTTCTTTTGGTTGACCATGCATTGAGGATTCTGGCTATGGCTGCGCTTGTTTTGGGTGCAATGTAATCAAACTTTTTATATGACAAAACCAAGCACATAATGGTGTCTAGTAAGGTATGGCCTCCTGCTGAAATACCGCATGGTGTGTTCTTCCCTCTCTACCCATGGCAGTGTTGATTCCACCATGGATTTGCATACAGATATCGTTCATGACTCCTACGACCCTAATAACTGGAGATAAATGTTCGACACTACAATGAATTTACATTCACACAGTATCTAGCTCACTAGCTTTCCAGAATAGCTGCTCCACTTCCCATCTTCTACATGTTAATTATACATCTAAATGTAGATGTCCAGAAGTAATAGCAGAACATTTGCATTATTTATAAAACCTCACTTTCTGCCGCGGCGTATCCATCCTAATTTGTTTGAATGACAGGATAATTACTTGCATGCGAGAAAACAACACATCAACCATTTTAATTAGTCCTTACGTCGTACCTTGGAGGTGAATGTCTACAAAGGTTTGCCGCCAGTACTGTCCATGTCATTCCTGTTCTCACAGGAAGAACCAATAAAACAGAGTTTTTTTAATTAGAAATTAAAAACTAAAAGTGATTCATTTTGTATTCTTTAATTTTTCTGGATACAATATGCAGTTCTTTTTTCTTACATATACTCAATGGAGGTCCCATTCTGCTCTTAAAGGGATTTTTCTGGGAATTAAAGTATAACTGTCATTCTTTTTTTTTATTATAAAAATTATAATAATAATTATAGGGGCAGTGATACTAACCATTTTTGTAATATACTTTAATTACTGAAATTGTACATTTCTATTAGAAAAATAGCCCTAAAATTGCCCGTTTTGAACCTTAGCAGCGCTCCTCTGTCTTCTGCTTACATAACACAGTCAGCGTTGAGCAAATCTCCACAGTTATGTAAACAGAAGACAGAGGAGCGTTGCTAAGGCTCAAAATGGGCCACTTTACAGCTATTTTTCTATTAGAAATGAATGATTTCAGTAATTAAAGGGGTTGTCACAGGGAAAATATTCTGCAGTTTTCAAACCAGCACCTGGATCTGAATACTTTTGTAATTGCATCTAATTAAAAATTCTATATAGCTAATGAGTTATTCAATAAAATGTATCTGTATAGTGCCACTTCATTTCTTATTTCTTTGACCTGCTCACTGAGAAGGCTGCACATGCTCAGTTTCATCTTTCAACTGCCTCCTGAGCTGTGATAGGTGGAGCTGAGACACGCCTCCTGAGCTGTGATAGGGAGAGATGAGACACTCCTCCTGAGCTGTGATAGGAAGAGCTGAGACACTCCTCCTGAGCTGTGATAGGGAGAGCTGAGACACTCCTCCTGAGCTGTGATAGGGAGAGCTGAGACACGCCTCCTGAGCTGTGATAGGGAGAGCTGAGACACTCCTCCTGAGCTGTGATAGGGAGAGCTGAGACACTCCTCCTGAGCTGTGATAGGGAGAGCATGGACACGTCACCTTAGCTTAGCTGCAGCAGAAAAGATGCTCCCCCTGAGCTGTCAGCTTGATATAAATCTAGCGGAGCAATGAATGGGGAGATCTCTGGATCCATGTGAGGTACAAGGCTGGTTTTCCTTTTTTTACATTATTCTTGGAATAACCCCTTTAAAGTATATTACAAAAATGGTCAGTATCACTGCCCCTATATATTACAAAAAAATAACAAAAAGAATAACAGTTACACTTTAAGCATGAATGACCTGTCCTGGGGATAGATCATCAGTATCTGATCTGAAAGGGTCTGACTGGGCGCCAAGCACAGTGCCATGCTTTGTATAGTGGCCGTTCTTGGTACTGTAGCTCAATTCAATTCCCTTGAATGGGACTGAGCTGCACAAAGTCATATAGGGCTACGTCACAAGGCTAAGGGCTCATGCACACAAACACATTTTCTTTCCGTGTCCATTCCGTTTTTTTGGGTTTTTTTGCAGTTTGTATGCGGAACCATTGATTTCAATGATTTCAAACGAAGTTACTCCATGTGCATTCCGTTTCCGTATGTCTGTTACGGTCTGCAAAAAAATAGAATATGTCCTATTATTGTCCGCATTACAGAAAAGGATAGGACTGTTCTATTACGGGCCAGCTGTTCCATTCCACAAAATATGGAATGCACGCGGAAGTCATCCATATTTTTTCCGGATCCGTTTTTTTGTTTGCATGAGCCCTAAGACAGATCTTTTAGCATTTGTCCCTTCCAAGAGCTGATAGGAAGGGGTGCTAGGGGTAGGACCCCCACCAATATGATATTAAAGTCCTGGATAATCTTATAGAACAAGATTCTGATTGCTGGTGTAACAAGTGTCTGGAGTACTTAGACAAATTGCATATTTGCCCAATGCAGCAGTTTTACTTATTCCTACATCAGCCGTAAACTAAGGTATGTAATTCAATAACAATAAGATGGAAGCCTTTATTATTCTAGTGCCAGAGTGCTAACCAATACCATCCAGTCTGCCCCCCTTAGGGGGGGCAGGTCTTAATGATGACCATCCTCATCTTTTGCTGGCTTTACTTCTTACAAATCATCCTTCTTGGTCTCCATGTCCTAGAAAAGTCAGTAAGATGAAGAGAGAGGAGATGCTGGATGTTCCTGATGACATATTCTCATCAATATTAGACGATGTGGAAAAGGAGGAAAAGCAGATAGCAGAAGAAGGGCTCCCATCTGTAGGTAGAAGAGCGCTGGGGTTGGAGAAGTGGGTACAACCTCTGTTTAAAGGTGTATTAAAGGTGCCGTTTGGCCATTAAAAATAAAGACCAACTATACAATGCAATCTTCATTATTAAGTGAACGGCAGCTGCAGGCTAATTGGCTGTACGGTTCTTCACCGCAGCATGGACGCAACCTGCCATCAGCATGACCACTACATGTGACAGTAACTAAAGGCAGAGTGGCCTGGATATACCAGATTTATAGTGATTAGTCACAAATTAATTCAGAACTAATCAAATTTCTTGTGGAACTTCGGCAAAGTTGCCAAATCTAATTTTTCAAAACTTTGTTCATCTCTAACAATAAGCATAACTCTAAGGAAGAATCTGCTCAGATTTACAACTGAGAACCGGAGGTTGGATCCCATCAATCATAAAGGGATGGTATATCTATCATTTTTTAAGATAGGAATATTTTTAAGACAAATGTGGTCCCATCAACCCAGCACTGATCATTACTTTATGAGCATACACTGTTATTTAGAGCTCGGTCTGCAGGACATTTTTGTAGCTTTTCATTTAGTTTTTCTTTTAACTTCTCTTGTTACTAATTTTCATACCGTTAACGGGCTCAGGAGATCGTCTTTGATTAAATTCTTGCCTAAAGCGTTTAAAATTGATGAAAGTCAGTTTGATGGCATTGACACACGCTCCAGATGTTTGTGCAAGTGAAACGGTTCTCCAGTCAATCACTTGAATAGAGTAATTAATCACAAAACAGATGCAATTGATATGATGGCTGATGTGTCGGCTTCTGATAGGAGAGAAAGAGCTGTCCAATCACACGAAACCTTGTAATGTCATTATGATGCTTCATTAGGGAGACTGATTCCATCTTCATATTAGTATTAGGATGCCAATGTCTTGTAGGCGTGTCAACAATGGGAGTAGGGGAGTTAAAGGGGAACCCCAGTGTAAGATTCCCATTACAATTTCTGTATATTCTAAGGAGTCCTTAAAGTGTAACTGTCATTCTCTTTTTTATTTTTGTAATGTGTCGGGGCAGTGATACTGACCATTTTTGTAATATACTTTAATTACTGAAATTGTGCATTTCTATTACAAAATAGCTCTAAAGTGACCCATTTTGAGCCATAGGAACATCCTTCTGTCTTTTGTTTACATAACACAGTCAGTGTTGAACAAGTCTCCACAGTTATGTAAACAGAAAACAGAGAAGTGTTGCTAAGGCTCCGAATGGGCCACTTTACAGCTATTTTTCTACTAGAAATGTACAATTTCAGTAATTAAAGTATATTACAAAAATGGTCAGTATCACTGCCCCTACACATTACAAAAAAAAATAAGACAGTTACACTTTAAGTGGTGGTCTACTTCTAACAAATAAAGATTGAATGGTGGTTATCTTACAAAGAGTATTTATCACCAATACATAGTATAGGCTATAAATGTAGACTTGAGGGCAGAGGGTCTGCGAGTCGTCCTTGGAATGGAATGAGGGTCCTCATGTTGGCCCCCTTCACTTCTGTGGGGCTGAAAGTGAATTGTGTACATCAGTCCCATAGTAATGAATAGAGCTCAGAGAGGAGACATGGGGACCCTCTATGCTTAGGATCACTGGGGTCCCGTCAGTTAGACCCTAATGAGCAATTTCATTTTTTAATGAAAAGTGATACCATTTTTCATTATACTTTCTGTGTAAAGGCTAATAGTTTTGAAGATCTCTGCTTTCTGTCATTGAACCTCTTTACCTATATGTACATCCCAGGTGACTGGGGAGGTGTATGGAATTGCTATTTCTGTCACCCAAACAACAAGCCCTCACACAGCTCCGCCCTTTAAATGGGTTATCTTATGATAAGTATATAAAATGAAAATCGAAAATCATATAATCTTTCTGTAACAATGCTAAACCCAGCCCTGCACCTCACTTGGATCCATGGGTATCCCCATTTTTTGCTCCAATTGCTCTGCTAGATTTGATATCAAGCTGGAAGCTCAGGGGCATGTTCTTTACGCAGCTGTCCTTTCAGCAACAGCTTTCTCCCTATTACAGCTCAGGAGGCAGGAGAAGGATAGAACTGAGCATGAGTGTGTCCATCTCTTTGAGGTGGACAGAGAAATAAAAAATGTTAAAAAAAAATTTAAAAAACCCAGCTATACATATACGTTTTATTTAATAACTCAGCGGCTATGCTACATTTTACTTACTGTACTTGCAATTACAAAAGTATTCAGATCAAGGTGCTGGTTAATCAGGGATTAAAAACAAAAAAATACATTCTCACTTCATCCATTTGCTCGAGAAGAGGCTGTTGCGTCATCACGTCAGTGTGCGAGAGATTTGGCGCATTTTCTTCAATCAAGATGGCCGCTATGGCCTCTCTGCTACCAAAAGGATGAGGTGAGTAGATATTTTTTTGTTTTCTTCTTTTCAGGAAAAATTGATTTGTTACCACAAAGCACCAGAAAAGTCGGTTTCGCGTTGAAACAAATTTTACCTGAAAGTCAATTTGATTCGATCAACACTAATTATTATTAGTGATAGTAGTAGAAGTAGTAGTAGTAGTACAAGTTGGATTAATTATTGTTATTATTAAATTTTAATTTACAGATTTGCCATAAATGTATTTATTATTATTATTATTATTATTATTATTATTATTATTATTATTATTATTATTATATTAATTATTTATTATGTAATAATTATGTCACTTTTTATTTATTTATTTTCATTATGTACTATTTATTTATTATTAGGTTAGTTATTTATGATCTAATTATGTAACTATTTATTTATTTTTTAGTTATTTATTATTTATTTAGTTAGTTATCTTTATTATATTTGTCTTCTGTAATCTGAAACCTCTGCAAATTTCAGAAATCAGATCGGCCCTTGGAAATAACCTCCGGAACATTGATTCACTTTTCAAAATAATTGACGGACTGCGGCCTTTGGATTTATAGATTTTTTGCTTCCTGCTGACTACATTAAAGTCAGGCGTCGTTATACACGTCCACCTAATCAAACCATATTGCAATTAAAGACGAGGAGCTGTGATTCCGTTCTGCGCCATATCTGATTATTTCTACTCATACAATGACTCTGTTAATAATAGGAATAAAGATAGAAGGCCTTGGCAACAGTGAGAGATACAAGGTATCAGAAATACGAGTGAGATCTGTGAAGGGGATTCTTGGTGTCAGCGTGTCAATAAACATTAACGTTTTATTGCTTTTAAATTAAAATTTCAATGTCAGAATTCTTCAGAGACTTCCTCTGAAGGTTTTAATTTAACTTAATAGCTCCAGAGTCTACATTATGCGACTTGGCACTCGGAGACGCCATTGCTGCGCTATAAGTTTAGCATCAATAATTAATGGAGATGATTTGAATTGTAATTAATTGGACGATTGGCCGATAACATTTTTATAGCGCCCAGGTTTGAAGACACTGAGAGGGTGTTTGTCCATTAGCAGGATTTCTTTGATAGGGTTTAATACTTTCAATACTGAGGCCCATATCAGTTGAGTAGAGATGAGGGAAGCTTTCAAAAATTTGATTTGGACGCCTTGTCAAATATTTCCAAAAATTTGCTTGGTTCCAAAGTAATTTGTCATAAAGCGCGTTAACTCAGCCAAATCCCGGCCTTCAAGGAGAGTGTATCTCGGTGTACATCACTGTGCATTGCTGCAACTAGTCCTTTCTGGTACAGAAACTGTAACAGAGTGTCAGTATGACAGGCAGGTCACATATAATATATGATTGTGTGCATAGGCTCAGTTCACACTTCACTTATTTGGTCAGTTAACGAACAGGTTCAGATCTTTTCATGATATCTTACAGTAACTGCTGGAGCTAACTGACCAAATAACTTAAGTGTGAACTTAGCCTTACAGGTCAATATTTGTGTCAGGTATACTGTACTTAACCATGCAGTAGCCCAAGATTCTACTATAGAGTAAAAGAGCGCTCTCATCTTACACCGTCTGAAGTTTCACATTGATTGCTAGAGAACCTGTTCTGTTACCTACTGATACAAGTTTCCCTTCTACTGATCCATCAGAAGAATCCAAAAACAAACAGATCCTGTCTTTTGAGTATTCTCCTTCACACAGTCAGTATTTGGTCAGTAGTTGATAAATACTGGCAAGGCAAAAACTGGAGTGGGTCCAAAACATAGATAACATGTGAAGGAAATACTGTATTTGCATGTCTTCTGTGCTTTGGACCCACTCCTGCCTTTGGCTTCCAAATCCAAAAATTCCTACACCGGCAAGTGTGGCATTTTACCGTCACCACTGCATGCTGACTGCCTTCCACTTCCAGACAGGTAGGCTCCTGAGTAGCAGACGGTGTACCTCAGGCACATTTGGCTCCAGATCTCACACTGCTGCCACCCTGCTGACAGGGGCGAGCCTAATGGGCGAGCTTTAGTTCTGCCCTAGCCATTTTACAAGCTAAGGCAATGCTAAAGCCCACCCATTAGTACTGGTGATGTTACTGGGCTCACTGCTAGGTGGAAGTTTCCACCTAGCAGTGTTGAAATGTAAACAAAAAAGCATGAAATGCTCCAGTGCTCATCTCAGAGGGGCTGCCTGGGTGAAAAACGGGTTATGTCCGGGTTCAGCTCTGAATAATAGTAATAGATCTGCGTATCTTTTAAACAAGGTGGACACCCCAAAACCAGTAAAAATACATAGCTTATTCAACCCAATTTGAGGCCTAATGGAATTGCTTATCTATTAAACAAGGTTTACACCTCAATAACTGTTATATTACACAGGTTATTTGCCCCAATTTGAGAATCGAGGCGTAATAGATCTGCTTTTCTATTAAACAAGGTGGGCACCCTGATAACAGTTAACTTATATTATTTACCACAATTTGAAAAGCATAAATAATAGAATTGCTAATATATTAAAAAAGGTGGACACTGTTCAATTAGATAGCTCTATGCAGAGATTGATGCAAACTAAGAGGTCTTCTATGGATCCCTTCAGCTTCTGATTACACAGCCTGCACTGTCCTTACAGTCTCCCTATGCTCTCCCTACAGTGTGTAAACATTCTCCCTATGATCTCCCTACATTGTCTCTACACTGTTCCTGCAGTCTCTCTATCCAAGATTCTACATTTAAAGCTTTGTTAAACACTGTCTCTCCCTATGGTCAGTTTACTGTTCAATGGCTGAGACTGGGCAGGATTAAGATTTGTATAGAGCTGTGACATCACAGGGTCTGGCTAGCTGCTCATTGGCTGGCTGCACTGCAATATGGGTGATCTCTTGTTCCTGGTCTTCTTATTTTCACTTTTCAACACATGTTGCCACCATTTTAGGGAAAAATCAATTTGTTTCCAATTCGGAATTTGTTGCTAATCAAATTTTTCCTAAACTTCGGATCGAATTCCACTTCAGATGCTTTGATTCAATCAACACTACAGTTGAGCATAATATAAAACAGTTTTGGGCTTGTGATCAGGAATTTATGGACATAATAAGTCTAATAAACAAGACAAGACCAGGCCTTGCAGTTAAAGTGAACCAAACCTAGATCTCCATAGGGTTAGGCTTAAAAAAACCCCAAACTCTGACCGATTCCCCTCGACACTGTTCCAATTCTGCTATGGTCCCCGCTCCCCCCCACTTCTTGGTCCTGACTCGTCACACAGGCAATGGTTTAGAACACCTGCCCAACCAATTATTGGCCGCAGCAGTGACAAGCCATTTCCTGCTTGTCAGGCCAGGACCAGGAAGTGGAGAGAAGCAGGGACTGTAGCAGCATTGCAACAACAGTATCAGGGGCATCAGGACTACAGTATCAGGGGGATCAAGGAGTATTTTTATTTTTTTTCTTGGCTCTTTTTAAATATTTATCACCCTTTAAGCTTTCTTTTATATATTTGGTTACCTGTATGGTAGAGCATAATGCAAATGCTAAAATGTGGTCACATTTTAGTAAGGAATGTCTTCCTTCATAATGTCCATATGCCATAATAAGGCTTAAGGTGGTTTTCTGGTAGTAGAATATTAATGACTTATTCTCAGGATAGGTCATCAATATCTGATCAGTGAGGGTCCAAGTCCTTACACTGCCACCGATCTGCTGTTTGAAGAGGTCACACTGCTCCCGCCTCCTCTCAGCACAGCGCCGTACATTGTGTAGTGGCTGTGTTCGGTATTGCGACCTAGGCCCATTCCCTTGAATGGGCCTGAGCTGCACATAGGCCATATGACCGATGAAGGTGCCATCGCAGTTGATCAGCTGGAGTGCCAGATTCCCACCAATCAGATGTTGATGGCTTATCCTCATCAATGTTCTAATTACAGAAAACCTTTTTAACGAAAGTGTTGTCCACATGGAAGGTGCATGACTATATGAGTACAGGATGTAGACAGGGGTGCACCACCAATGAGGTGAGGTGAGGCGATCGCCTCAGGCAGCACCAGGTAGGGGCAAGAGGGGGCCGGCGGAAGGGTCATGGGCAATGAGCACTTTCATTGTAGCAAAGAGGTTAGGTTAAGAAATTGGCATGGGTGGGGTTGGGGGTCGCCATTTCAGTTTTCGCCTCAGGCAGCAAAAAAAGCTAGGTGCACCCCTGGATCTAGATGAGTGTAGGATCTAGGGGGATAATGTTTCTGCTTGCCAAATTGAGTCTCACAGTCCAAGCAATGCTCCCTGGGAGCAAAAAAAAAATATGCAAAATAGCTCTCCTCAAGCTAAAAGGAATATGAGTAAAGGAAGATGCATTGCTGTATTTCTAGGAAAAGAAAGCTAATTTGGCACAAGGCAAGAGTCACGGAGCGTGAGCTGGAGGAGATTTCTGCATATTCTGCTTTATGGCCTCTCGGATTGTACATGATTTCCAAGATCAGCAGTTTTTTTCCTTGCAGCACAGGTAGATGAGAAGAACTAGAACTGTGTGGATGTCGAAATGAAAAGGAGACACGCTGTTCCTGTTTTAATGCATTATTAAAATTGAATCTGATCGCCAATCTTCTCCTTTGTGCCGCGTAACGGTAACACTTTTGTGTCATGGCTGGTAGTGGGATGAAATTATGCTGATTTGCCTCATTTGATTTGCATACAAATGTGGAGAATACAATAAAAATACAAAACTGAGTTAGCTGCTACAAAGGACGGTCGAGAACAGAGAAAGCCCGACAATATGGATTCGCTTCTACACAATGACTTATTCAGTTGTGCCATACGTTCTAGCGCGAGAAACATTGCGTGCTTGGTTTCTTCACCCCTGGAAATTTTGTTTGAGCCCGAAGCGGAGTTAGAATGTGGAGGACTGCTGTGACTATTATATGAAGACTGAATAAAGTCAGCAAAAACATTTTCCATTCAGTATAGTCTATTTCTGGTTTCATCTTGGATAAACTGGCAACATACAAGGTGGACAAAGAGGAGTTTTGGGCCTATAATAAAACCAAGATGGGCTTCCTTCTCTTTGTACTGGTTTATTACATGGTGCCATCCTGGTCAGTATTGATCCTCCTTGTCCATGAGCTGCTTTCTTCTTCAATTATTTGTATAATTTCCCCTATGCGTATGCACAATAGCCAGAGAGAAGAAAGATTGGCCATGCTAATTTCATCTCAATACCTTTATGAGTCCTCTACGATCAGTGTGTGGAAAGTCAACCATATCATGAAGACCACCAATGAGGTTGTCATGGGGTCAAGAGATTACGGGTTTCAGATTAATCTTGCCAACCTCTCCCGTGGGTTGTCGAAGCTAGTATATGGCTGCCCAACTCAAAAATAGTGGTCATACCATTCTTCATTCCTAAAAAGGTTGGAGAAAGATGGGAAGGGAGCAAAAATTGTAGATGGTAGAAGTGTTGGCTTGGGACCACCAAAGGAAATGATTCTGATGACATATCCTTTGTGTATGTGTGCATTTTTAAAGGAGTATTGCAGTTAGAACAAGCTGTCCCCTATCTAATGTATAGGGAATAACTGTTAGAGAAGCGAGGGTACGAGAACTGGGACCTCTACCGATCATGGGAATTGGGTTCTTGTGTTTGAATAAAGTGGTGGTCAAACATAAAGCTCAATTCATCTTTAGGTGACTGCCAGCGATGCCGTGATTGACAGCTGCTCATTCAGGGACACAGGATCCCATTCTTGTGATTGGTGAATTACAATAACCCTCTGACCAATTTTTGTAACAACTGAACATACAAGACCTATCATCAGTAAGGTTTTATCGAATATCTGGATATTCTGAGATTGTCTTCAGACCTTTCCTGATTGACAGGGCCATGTTCCTACATAGTCATCTCACCTGGTCCTGTCAATGAAGAAGGAGAGGAAGCGGCTGGCAGAGGAAGCAGGAGACCTGGATCTAAATATTTAGTAATTGCATGAATCTAAAATTTGTATCGGATTAGCTTCACGTGCTCTTTATTCGTCTTATAATTTTTTTGTCCACTTTTCTGAGGTGGTCACACATGCTCAGTTCCATCCTGCCATGCTCAGTTTCTTCTGACTCCTGAGCTGTGTTAGGGAAAAATCTGCAACAGAAAGGACACATCTCTCATCTACAGGAGAAAGGGCTGTCAATTTGATACAAATCTAGCAACGCGACTAGTCCAATGAACGGGGAGATCTCTGGATCCATGTGAGGTACAGGGGTGTTTCTAGCTTTGTTAGAAAGGGATTGTCGTGTGCTTTTTGATGTCTGATTTTTATTTTTTACAATAATCATGGGAAAACCCCTTTAAATTATATTTTAATCAGAATTGTAAGTAGGGCCTTGTGTTAGAAAGGACTGGTAAACTTGTCCCGGTGTGTATCTAGACTGTATAAAAGTGTTTCTTTTTGGACCTCACATGAAATATTATAACATTTATTGGATACATTTTTTATTAATTTATTTTATGCACTTATATATATAGCGCTACTATTAGAGATGAGCGAATCATTGAAAAAATTATTTGCCGAACATTCGGCGAACTTTTCCTAAAATTCGTGTATTTGACGAATAGATCTGTTGTATTTGTGTACAAAATATACGTTATTATGTGCTATTAGCGAACATTCGGTCACTAATAACGATCGTTCATTTACAAAATGTACGCAACTTCTTAGAAGACGTACACATGAGCGTACAAATAGCTTACGAATCTCAGCGTACTATTGTCTAAGCGATTACGTAATACGCAGGCACGTACGAGGAGAGGCCGCGGCGTGCACTCCTCAGAGGCAGAACGAATATTCGAGACATATATATGGTAAAGTGCAAATACATTATTATAGGTATAATATAAAAATTTTAAATATCACCTTCCTACTATGCTCACGGACACGTTTAAGTCTCTTTTCTTCTGACGCTTGTCATAGAACTGGAACAGAGTCCCAATCTCAGTCGCAATTTGTGATCCACATAGGTAAAATTGTAATCCAAATGGGTAAAAAAATAGCAGCAAAGGTTCCTTTTAAAAACCTCTCTTTCGAGGGGCTCCCCAAATAACCTGAAAAGGGGGAAAAAAGGGATGAGGCGCACGTATGCGCAACTTGGATAAAAAAAAAACTTTTTTTTGATGGGGGGAGTCCTAACAATCCATGGCCATCTGGGTGAGGACAAACGCGGGGCAACAAAACTAAAAACAAGGGCCAACTAGTGCCCACCCTTCAGGATAAGTCCATGTTATGGCTCCCATAAAAACTGCTGGAATTACTTAAAGGCCAGCAGGTCCTCCTCACTGCTGCTGAAGCTAAAGGACATGAGAGGGCGCTCCTGCCTCATCATGAAAGCGGCCCTGGCTGCGGCAGCAGACCCCCGCTGACCTCTCAAGGATGGTCTTGGTGACTGGGCTGTCACACTGGCAAAGGCAGAGGCGGAGCGGCAACTCCTGCCGCCTCCACCTTGTCAGCCAGTGGAGTCACCACCTCAGCAGGCACCTCATCCGACTTCCTGTTGAGCTGTGAGAGATAGATCTCCGGTTCCTTCTCCTCATAGGGGTCGTCTGCCCACAACATGCTTCCCCAGTCAGGACCTCGCTGTCTCGCCGCCATCTTACTCTGCTGACTTGCCACGTCTTCCTCGCACGCAGGAGAAGTGGGCGGAACTACCAGGGAGGAGTCTGCATCGCTGAATAGAATTCGTACTCAACAGCGTGTAAAGTAACTACCAGGGAGGAGTCTGCGCAACAGCGTATAGAGTAACTAAATTATACGTAGAATAGCGTATAATTTAGCAGACAAACTACGTAGCGATGCATATCACCTAATATTCGGATTCGCTTCGCAGCTGAAAAATCCTAAGATTCGATACGAATCGACGAATTGCTTCGCTCATCTCTAGCTACTATATTCCGCAGCACTTTACAGACATTAGCATCCAACTGTCCACAATGGGGCTCACAATCTAAGGTCCCTACCAGTATGTCTTTGGAATGTGGGAGGAAATTGGAGTACCCGGAGGAAACCCACGCCAACATGGGGAGAACATACAAACTCCATGCAGATGTTGCCCTTGGTTGGATTCAAATCCAGGATCCAGGGGTACAAAGCACCAGTGTTAACCCCTGAGCCACCGTGCTGCCCGTTGTGACAATTTGGACCCCTTGACATTCAATGCTCACCCTGACCCCAAAATACTGATCAATACTGACTGATCAATCATGAAAAACATTGATTTTATTGGAGCCATGACTGTGCATGGTAATAAAGGGTTGAGCCTTGATCTGGCTATCACACACAGATACCAGATAGATGAGATCTGAGATCTTAGACTCCTTAGGACCTGACCAAATGGGGCAGTAGAGGAAGTAAACTGTATTTGCATTCCATTCATTAAGCTGCACGCGAACTCTCAGGTCATCTCCATTTCTGTAGGACCTATGGATTCCTAGATTTTTACACCTCTCTACTTTGGAAAATACAATTTCCTTGTCATCTCTCCCGATTCTCTGTGCAAAGCGGCTGGGCCAATGTTTCACCTTCAGAAGGAAAGAGAATGTTAATACGACATAAAAGGGGTAAGATATGACAGATAGAAAGTTCTGTATTCCTGTCACAGAAACGTCTTTGGAGCTGTAACGGTGACACTGGAGCTGGAACAGTTTTCCATCAGTAGATGAGAAGCAACATATTAACGTGACTCTTCCTTCATTGTCTCCTTTAGAAGAGAACGACGAGGGGCTGCAGCTTGATTTGACATCGGTTTCTAAACGGCTTGGATTTTCCAAGCTTAAATTATATCAGGTCGGAGATGACCTTTAGGAATAGGGAGACAAGACTTTGTTTACGAAGGTATCATACGCCTGCGTGGGCGGTTATGTTATTAGCCAATTTCAGATACAATATAATGATGGTAAAGAATAAGAATGAAAATTATGGTTATCAGTATACAAAAAATAGATAATAATCCATAATAATAACTACAACAACAATAAAAATGCTGAAACATATAAGGTAAAAAAAACTGCAAAATATTACACAAAAAAAACATGAATAGGACAAAATTAATAATAATAATAATAATAATAATAATAATAATAATAATAATATAATAATAATAATAATAATAATAATAATAATAATAAAGTTATCTATATACAAAAAATAGATAATAATCCATATTAAAAATTACAACAATAAAAATGATGACAACATATTAGTAAAATAATCAAAAAAAATAACAGCAACATATTATACAAAAATACATGAATAGTATGAAAATTATTATTATTATTATTATTATTAATAATAATATAATTATCTATATACAATATATAAGCAAAATAATGTGAAAAAATAACAGCAAAATATTATACAAAAATACATGAATAATAAGAAAATTATTATGATGATGATGATGGTGATGATGATGATTATTATTATTAGTATTAGTATTATTATTATGTTGGGCATTATAATAATAATAATACGCTTGGCTATTTCCGGAAACCCCATAAAGATTAATGGAGCGCAGCATGTATATTCATCACTCCATTCAAAAAGTGGAAACACAGCTGTCTGACCCATGACAATCTGAAAGTTATCTTCCCATAGTTGTTGTAATAGGACAACCCCTTTAATAAGTGGGAGTAACACCGGGCAATGGGTGGTGCCAATATTCTATTAGTTAATGCATGATTGCATGCACTCATGTGTATAGCCAGTGAGTTATTCACTGAAATCTTTCTGTATAGCGCCACCTGCTGTTTGTTTTTTTTCTAATTTCTCAGTCCAACTCACTGAGGTGGACATTCTCATTTCCATCCTTCGACTGCCACCAGCTGCAGCAGGAAGGACATGCCTCCTGATAAGCTAACAGCCTGAAATAAATCTAGAAGAGCAATTGGAGCAATGAATGGGGAGATCTCTGGGTCCATATGAGATACAGGGATGATTCTGATTGCTTTTAGAAAGAGACTGTCATATGAAATCTGATTTGAATTTTTTCATTACATATGGCATCACCCGAAACGTAACCACAATTCACCCGCTCTGACATGCAAATTGGTGCAGTTTGAAAAACTATTGAAAAACTATTAACCCTTTCAGTACCGGAGGTTTTTTTTTCGGTTTTGCGTTTTCATTTTTCTTCCCTATTTTCCGTGAGCCATAACTTTTTTATATTTTTGTTCACATAGCTGTAGGAGGGCTTATTTTTTTGCGGGATAAGTTGTACTTTCTAATACCACAATTAATTATGGCATAAAATGTAGTGGGAAGCGGTAAAAAAATGGCCCTGGAAAAAATATAAAAGTGGTCTCATTTTGTAGGCGAGTCCAAATAGAAAAAAAAGCAGGGACAACACAAGCCACAAGTAGGCAGAGACAACAGAAGTAGGAGGGGCAGCAATATCACAGTGCAGTACAAGATACCGCCCCAGCAGAACCAAATACCACAGTGAAGCACAATATACTGCCCCAGCAGAACCAAATACCACAGTGAAGCACAATATACCGCCCCAGCAGAACCAAATACCACAGTGCAGCACAATAT
This sequence comes from Rhinella marina, assembly GCA_900303285.1. Taxonomy (NCBI): domain Eukaryota; kingdom Metazoa; phylum Chordata; class Amphibia; order Anura; family Bufonidae; genus Rhinella; species Rhinella marina. The sequence continues at coordinate 127,073 of ONZH01016284.1, forward strand.
ACTGCCCCAGCAGAACCAAATACCACAGTGAAGCACAATATACCGCCCCAGCAGAACCAAATACCACAGTGAAGCACAAGATACTGCCCCAGCAGAACCAGATACCACAGTGCACACAATATACTGCCCCAGCAGAACCAAATACGACAGGGCAGCACAATATACTGCCCCAGCAGAACCAAATACCACAATGCAGCACAATATACTGCCCCAGCAGAACCAAATACCACAGTGCAGTACAATATACTGCCCCAGCAGAACCAAAAACCACAGTCCAGCACAATATACTGCCCCAGCAGAACCAAATACCACAGTGAAGCACAATATACTGCCCCAGCAGAACCAAATACGACAGGGCAGCACAATATACTGCCCCAGCAGAACCAAATACCACAGTGCAGTACAATATAATGCCCCTGCAGAACCAAATACCACAGTACAGTACAATATACTGCCCCAGCAGAACCAAATACCACAGTGAAGCACAATATACTGCCCCAGCAGAACCAAATACGACAGGGCAGCACAATATACTGCCCCAGCAGAACCAAATACCACAGTGCAGCACAATATACTGCCCCAGCAGAACCAAATACCACAGTGAAGCACAATATACTGCCCCAGCAGAACCAAATACGACAGGGCAGCACAATATACTGCCCCAGCAGAACCAAATACGACAGGGCAGCACAATATACTGCCCCAGCAGAACCAAATACCACAGTGCAGCACAATATACTGCCCCAGCAGAACCAAATACGACAGGGCAGCACAATATACTGCCCCAGCAGAACCAAATACGACAGGGCAGCACAATATACTGCCCCAGCAGAACCAAATACCACAGTGAAGCACAATATACTGCCCCAGCAGAACCAAATACGACAGGGCAGCACAATATACTGCCCCAGCAGAACCAAATACGACAGGGCAGCACAATATACTGCCCCAGCAGAACCAAATACCACAGTGCAGCACAATATACTGCCCCAGCAGAACCAAATACGACAGGGCAGCACAATATACTGCCCCAGCAGAACCAAATACGACAGGGCAGCACAATATACTGCCCCAGCAGAACCAAATACCACAGTGAAGCACAATATACTGCCCCAGCAGAACCAAATACCACAGTGCAGCACAAAATACCGCCCATGCAGAACCAAATACCACAGTGCAACACAAAATACTGCCCTATCACCTTACTGATGACGGCGACACAGTAGAATTTAGCAGGGCACCTAGATCCTGGCCTGATGTTCCTAGCATTAATTCATGCTGAGAGCATCACATTGTTATTTACCCAATCAGCGGCCTTGAGAGGGGCTCAGATGGCCTACTGGGCGTCGGCCCACCTGGAAACTTCCCTGTAGGGTCTATGGCCGGTCCACCCCTGCCCGAGCTTCATCACGAGACCAACTCTTTCAAACAATAGAGCAATGACTTGTGCGGGAAAATTTCCCAAGGACTTGATATACCATGACACCAACAAGCCGTGTTCATGGTCCATCAAGCATACTGAGAAATTGCTAGTGTATACTGACATGACTTCACTATAGAAATCGATAATGTCTGCCCTCACTGCAGCACGAGCCACGGCGAGCACAGTGCTGACTGCACACAGACAAGAGCAGGAGCCGATGTGTCTATCATAATGCAGGAGTTAGGTGTCCACCTGGATTTGCAGATAAATATTCCATTAGTTTCCTATGAATCTGCTTTCATGGAAGTGAACCAAAATTTGCAAACTAAATTCCGTCCACGAGCCTGATTTTCTATGGAATATTCTTCATCATTTTCTTTCCCCTGGCTCCGGCCGGCATCAAACTGCAGAGTTAGCAAAAGGTTTCTCTTCTGACGGTAAATCCTCTTGCTCTAATGATACAACCTGTGGGCAGCGCTGAATGCCCTGCACCTGGGCGCCCCTGATACGGTTAATCCCATGTCTGACACTTGAGTAGTCAGGTCACGTCCGTACGCTGCATGCTAAGGTCTGCACGCAGCACCACGGTTCTCATGTGTTGCCCCCTCACGGCCCATAGACTCTTCCTGGAAACCCTCTGTGCAGGGGCCGGCGGAGAGAAGTACAGTGAAAACAGAGATATCTGAAGCAGCGCAAAACCAATCTGCAAGAAAAGAGAAAATCCATATTTCCAATAATCAGTTTTCGGGTTAATTGGGTGAAGATTTTCACTGATGACATTTCTATCTGAGAAACCGAATGCAATCTGCTACTGTAAGAGTAATGATCGAGAAATTCTGAGCTCAAGAGATATCTGTATTGTATGCTTAAGAGTATGGGATAGATAGATAGATAGATAGATAGATAGATAGATAGATAGATATAAGATAGATAGATAATGATAGATAGATATAGGATAGATAGATAGATAGATAGATAGATAGATAGATAGATAGATAGATAGATAGATAGATAGATATAAGATAGATAGATAATGATAGATAGATATAGGATAGATAGATAGATAGATAGATAGATAGATAGATAGACAGATAATGATAGATAAATAGATAGAAAGATAGATAGATAATGATAGATAGATAATGTTAGATAGATAGATAGATAGATAGATAGATAGATAGATAGATAGATAGATAATGATAGATAGATAGATAGATAGATAGATAGATAATAGATATATGATAGATAGATAGATATGAGATAGATAGATATATAGATAGATAGATGATAGATAGATAGATAGATAGATAGATAGATAGATAGATAGATAGATAGATAATAGATAGATAGATAGATAGATAGATAGATAGATAGATATGAGATAGATAGATATATAGATAGATAGATGATAGATAGATAGATAGATAATAGATAGATAGATAGATAGATAGATAGATAGATAGATAGATAGATACAACATACAAAAAATAACAGCAGCACAAGTCAGTTAAAGTCAAAGTGGGTGCAATTCCTCCTGGATCCAGAATGATACGCCAGCAATATATAACGAAAAAGCGAGGCAGCACTCCAAGTCGTGAAAACCGTGTAGGACTCTTTATTCCCAAAAATGCAAATGCAACGTTTCGGTCCGCTCAATGTGACCTTTCTCAAGCATGGTTAAAACAGTGTGGCTTTCCACATTATATAGAGCATGTGGGCGGATACAAAGTGGTCATGTGATATCAATAATCATGTGATAACAGTGACAAAACATAATACAAATCTGTGATCAAAGAATATTCATATAGATCTGTGATCAAAAATTATTCACACACATATCCATATTTCAAGATCCACTACCAATACATTCATAGTGACCATAAGTGTTCAATTTCCGTGTATATATCAGTTTCTCCGTATTCAATATCATAAGTGATCAAATATGCATATAACTACAAAAGAAATAAACAGACTTTAAAAACATACTTAATAGATCCATCATCGATGGGGGAATCCCGTAACTGTAGATCATCATAGTTAGCTTATAGCGTCTCCAAATGGTAACGGAGCCTGCGTCGGATGCCGGACTCAATTCCGGTCACCTGTTTAGGTCACGTGGCTCGTTTCTCCGCGTCAGACTTCAGGAACACACACCTCTTAGTCCGCATCACGGAGCCGTCCACACCCACTTCTATTGAGTGGGTGTGGACGGCTCCGTGATGCGGACTAAGAGGTGTGTGTTCCTGAAGTCTGACGCGGAGAGAAACGAGCCACGTGACCTAAACAGGTGACCGGAATTGAGTCCGGCATCCGACGCAGGCTCCGTTACCATTTGGAGACGCTATAAGCTAACTATGATGATCTACAGTTACGGGATTCCCTTCTATTGAGTGGGTGTGGACGGCTCCGTGATGCGGACTAAGAGGTGTGTGTTCCTGAAGTCTGACGCGGAGAAACGAGCCACGTGACCTAAACAGGTGACCGGAATTGAGTCCGGCATCCGACGCAGGCTCCGTTACCATTTGGAGACGCTATAAGCTAACTATGATGATCTACAGTTACGGGATTCCCTTCTATTGAGTGGGTGTGGACGGCTCCGTGATGCGGACTAAGAGGTGTGTGTTCCTGAAGTCTGACGCGGAGAAACGAGCCACGTGACCTAAACAGGTGACCGGAATTGAGTCCGGCATCCGACGCAGGCTCCGTTACCATTTGGAGACGCTATAAGCTAACTATGATGATCTACAGTTACGGGATTCCCCCATCGATGATGGATCTATTAAGTATGTTTTTAAAGTCTGTTTATTTCTTTTGTAGTTATATGCATATTTGATCACTTATGATATTGAATACGGAGAAACTGATATATACACGGAAATTGAACACTTATGGTCACTATGAATGTATTGGTAGTGGATCTTGAAATATGGATATGTGTGTGAATAATTTTTGATCACAGATCTATATGAATATTCTTTGATCACAGATTTGTATTATGTTTTGTCACTGTTATCACATGATTATTGATATCACATGACCACTTTGTATCCGCCCACATGCTCTATATAATGTGGAAAGCCACACTGTTTTAACCATGCTTGAGAAAGGTCACATTGAGCGGACCGAAACGTTGCATTTGCATTTTTGGGAATAAAGAGTCCTACACGGTTTTCACGACTTGGAGTGCTGCCTCGCTTTTTCGTTATAGATAGATAGATAGATATGCGATAGATACATAGAAAAATAGATATAGATATAGATGCACCGCGTCCATACTTCTTTGTAATCAGTGGTGTATTATTACTATTATTATTATTATTATCATCATTGTTTCTATTTATGGCTAAAAAGACAGGAGGAATGGAACTATTATTGCTAAGAATTTAACAAATACCGAATATATATTAAAGTAACAAAAAATGATTTAAAAACAGCTTTGTCTATATTCGTACAGTGATGATGTCAGTAAGGTTGAAATTTCACCTCTGGGGGGGGGGGGGGACTGACCACAGTCAAAGCTCAAATTGGCACTGTATGGCACTGGCAGGGGCAGCGCTCCATCAGTCATACAGTAGTAAATGGTCCGACATGTGCTACTACTTCATTCACATAGGGGACTTGAGGCAGTTGGACCCCAGCAATCCAACAATGGTGATAGAAAAATTAGATAGATAGATAGATAGATAGATAGATAGATAGATAGATAGATAGATAGATATGAGATAGAACAGTTTTCCTGCTCTCCTGAGACTCCGATTTATTAAATTAGACACATAGAATGTGTTCGTCAGTCTGTATTTTCACTTGGACACATTTTCGGCTGGCTCACCGCGCGGTATTACTTACACATTGCTGCCTTGACACAAGAATTCTGACATCTATCAGAAAGCTAGCGAGCAGCATGGAGAAGGCGACGCTACATGAATATGCACTCTCCATCCAGACTCCGGCTCAGCCAAGGGATTTCACTCTTCTTTCTCCACTTCAGCATTGTCAAACGTGATGACTGCCAGTATATTGAAATATTTCATCCGTCTGTGTCTTGATCATCAGAGACATAATTACCAAAATCCCATATCTCATCTAATATCCATAAGAACAAGATCCATTTCTGCTTATCTTGGCAAACAGTCTTGTCACAGGTTGGGTTTGTGACATATCACAAAAGTAATCTCAAGGTTTAGAATTCTCAGAGGAAGTTACTTTACTTTTTATACGAATTATTATGGAGCCAATATGTGAACAGCAGAAGAAAAAAGCCTGCTGAGAAGATATGTACTTATGAGACATCCTCCTGAAGGAAGAAACCAATTAAAGGGGTAGTGTTATAGCAGCTTTATTGTTATATGGGGGCAGTATTATAGTAGTTATATTCTTGTATATAGGAGGCAGTATTACAGTAGTTATATTCTTGTACATAGGAGCAGTATTATAGTAGTTATATTCTTGTACATAGGAGCAGTATTATAGTAGTGATATTCTTGTACATAGGAGCAGTATTATAGTAGTTATATTCTTGTACATAGGAGCAGTATTATAGTAGTTATATTCTTGTACATAGGAGCAGTATTATAGTAGTTATATTCTAGTACATAGGAGCAGTATTATAGTAGTTATATTCTTGTACATAGGAGCAGTATTATAGTAGTTATTTTCTTGTACATAGGAGCAGTATTATAGTAGTTATATTCTTGTACATAGGAGCAGTATTATAGTAGTTATAGTCTTGTATAAAGGAGCAGTATTATAGTAGTTATATTCTTGTACATAGGAGCAGTATTATAGTAGTTATATTCTTGTACATAGGAGGCAGTATTATAGTAGTTATATTCTTGTACATAGGAGGCAGTATTATAGTAGTTATATTCTTGTACATAGGAGCAGTTTATGTAGTTATATTCTTGTACATAGGAGCAGTATTATAGTAGTTATTTCTTGTACATAGGAGCAGTATATAGTATTATTTTCTGTACATAGGAGCAGTATTATAGTAGTTATATTCTTGTACATAGGAGCAGTATTATAGTAGTTATATTCTTGTACATAGGAGCAGTATTATAGTAGTTATATTCTTGTACATAGGAGCAGTATTATAGTAGTTATATTCTTGTACATAGGAGCAGTATTATAGTAGTTATATTCTTGTACATAGGAGCAGTATTATAGTAGTTATATTCTTGTACATAGGAGCAGTATTATAGTAGTTATATTCTAGTACATAGGAGGCAGTATTATAGTAGTTATATTCTTGTACATAAAAGGCAGTATTATAGTAGTTATATTCTTGTACATAGGAGCAGTATTATAGTAGTTATATTCTAGTACATAGGAGGCAGTATTATAGTAGTTATATTCTTGTACATAAAAGGCAGTATTATAGTAGTTATATTCTAGTACATAGGAGCAGTATTATAGTAGTTATATTCTTGTACATAGGAGGCAGTATTATAGTAGTTATATTCTTGTACATTGGAGGCAGTATTATAGTAGTTATATTCTTGTACATTGGAGGCAGTATTATAGTTGTTATATTCTTATACATAGGAGCAGTATTATAGTAGTTATATTCTTGTACATGGGAGCAGTATTATAGTAGTTATATTCTTGTACATAGGAGCAGTATTATAGTAGTTATATTCTTGTACATAAAAGGCAGTATTATAGTAGTTATATTCTTGTGCATAAAAGGCAGTATTATAGTAGTTATATTCTTGTACATTGGAGCAGTATTATAATAGTTATATTCTTGAACATAGGATCAGTATTATAGTAGTTATATTCTTGTACATAGGAGCAGTAGTATAGTAGTTATATTCTTGTACATAGGAGGCAGTATTATAGTAGTTATATTCTTGTACATAGGAGGTAGTATTATAGTAGTTATATTCTTGTACACAGGAGCAGTATTATAGTAGTTATATTCTGGTACATATGTGGCAGTAGTATAGTAGTTATATTCTTGTACACAGGAGCAGTATTATAGTAGTTATATTCTTGAACATAGGAGCAGTATTATAGTAGTTGTATTCTTGTACATATTAGGCAGTAATATAGAAGTTATATTTTTGTACATAGTAGACAGTATTAGAATATTAGAGTATATTTTTGTGCATAGGGGCAGCATTATATTTTCTGCATTATTGTACATCTGGTACATTATTATTTAATTTTATTGTTTTTATTGGAGATGAGCGAACCCTTGAAAAGTTTGTTCTTTTTAGGTTTGACAAACCTTTCTAAAAGTATGATTTTGATATAGAGAGGTGAGAGATATTATGTACTAATTTTCATATATTTTATCAGAAACCCAGATTGACGCTGATTGGGTTTCAATAGCCCTCATGCAAACTGGGCACCATTTATAAGATGATATAGTGCCCCAACCAATGCCAAAGGTTCTTAGCTCAGCTCTGTTAAAGGGCAGTTACTAAGAAAGAGCTGGATTTTTGACAGCTTTTCTTTCGGAAATGGCACTGCGTTTTTTTTCTCCATCTCTCTCTCTCTCTCTCTCTCTCTCTCTCTCTCTCTTAAACAAATCGCAAAAAAATTGGGTTTATTAGAATCAGAACTTTTTTGGAAATTTGGGACAGATTCCTAACCAGTAGAATCAATTCGCTTATCCTTTATATAGTATGCTGTATATGAGTTTCCATTCCGTAAACGTCAGCAGTGGTGATTAAAGTGAAGGTCACCCTGGATTATGTCTTCTTTCATGGACATACAAGTGGCTTTTGTTGAATTCCTAGCCTTCTTTAGAAAGTATATCCATGTTTTAAGTAAATAACTCAGTCTTGTCTGAAGCACACATTAGCACAGTCCTTGATCCTTGAAGTATTGTCCTCTCTCCTCCTGTAGTTTACTGTATTTTCTATTTGTATTTTTCTAGGATTTATTGAGTCCTATCTTACAATAACTGACCTTAACTCTTGTATTACAGCAGTTGTACTTTGTATTATGTTTACATTATAAGACCAAGAATTTAACAAACACATCAGAGACACTGTGCTCTGTGAGAAGGGCCATATTTATAGTTAGGCACCTGAGGACATGTGCCTAGGGTACTAGGAAGTTGGGGCATGGGCTCAAGTCTTGCTCCTAAATTCAACTTTCTCACTGTCCTGCAACTATACAGCAATACTGCAACTTTAGGCCTGAGGCCTATGAGGCAGTACATCTCGGCACAGGCCGGCATGACAACACTCAGCACACCAGGCCTGCATCGTCACATACTATGATGCAGAACCAAATACCAAAGAGTAGCACAATAAACAGCCCACCAACTGCCCCACTTACTTGAGTTGAACGCCACCAACTATTGTTGGCTTCAAATTTTGTCAATTTTGCCACTGATAGAAAGCATTCAGGCTTGGTGCCTAGAGCGGCACCAGCTATATACAGCCCTGTGGGTCCCTTTCTTGTGAATCTCAGTGAAATGTTGGAAATAGTGACTAGATGACATGAAATAAGTAAAATGGTAAGTAGGTGACATGAAGGAGGGAGAGGAAGGGGATGAAGCTGCAGCCTTCCTTCCTGTGAGTCTACAATACATGCTGTGAGAGGGGAGCAGGAGCTGAAGTGAGGAAAGATCTGAAAATCTCAGATTATCATTGTCATTCAGAGAGTGAGAAGTTAGTAATTCAGCCTCATGTGTTTGGCTAACACAAGGTCAAATAGACATTCTTATACTGTAGATCATAAAAATGGAGTTCTAGGGCGTAGGGTCACTCTCACTCTCAAAATGACCGCATTCTATGCATACAGTGCCAGGAGAGCGACTGCAATGGAGAGAAGGAGTTCTGGACCAAAGTCTTGAGAAATGCAACATAACACTACCCAGGGGCTAGCTATGATCATGTCTGAAGATGCTGCCCTTATTTAAAGTAGTTAAATCCTTCTTAATTACAACATTTTCAACTAAGGCTCCCGATGTCCTCCTCTCAGGTCACAATCAGAGCCCTTATTATAATGCGAACCTCTTCACAATGTTTTTCTCTAACCTTTGCCCCTGACTGGCCCCATGCCCCACTTTTCTATTCATTCTGGTCATTTTCTTTGTTACAGAAATATATAAAAACCAACTTCATTTGGATAACCTTCTCCTGTCTGTAGGCTCTTTCTGGATTTTTCATTAGCCTCCTCACTCACCAGTACATGAATATTTGTCAAGATAGTAAGTAGGTGACATGAAGCAGGGAGAGGAAGGGAATGAAGCTGCAGATTCTCTTCCTGTGAGTCTACAGTACATGCTGTGAGAGGGGAGAAAGAGCTAAAGTAAATAAGGATCTGAAGAGCTCAGACTGTCATTGTTTTTTAGAGAGTGAGATGTTATTAAAGTAGCCTCATGTGTTTGACTAAGACAATGTTGAATAGACATTTTTACACTGTAGATCATAAAAATTGGGTTCTAGGGGTAGGGTCACTCTCATATATAAACAGTGCCAGGAGAGAAGGAGTTCTATACCCAAGTCTTGGGAAATGCAACGTAACACTACCCAGGAGCTACCTATGATCATGTCTGAAGATCCTGCCATTATTTAAAGTACTTTAACAAGCAATTAAATCCTTCTTAATTACAACATCTTCAATTAACGCTCCCAGTGTCCTCAGCTCAAGTCACATTCAGAGCGCCGGCAATCTTATTACAATGGTTCTCTCCAACCTTTGCTCCCGACTTTCTATATAATAGGGGTACTGGTGGCCCCGTGAAACTAATTTACAGCTAAAGAACAATAGGTTGCCTTTGAATTAATTTATACCCCAATCTTCCCATCTTTCACCACTGGCTAAATCAAAGAAATGATGATGAATGATGAGCGTCTATGTTCCAGTCCGGCACAATAAGCTGCCTTCCGGAGGTCACCTCGTACGCAAACACAGAGAAGATTAAAGAGAATCGAATGCCACTTGCAAAAGTTCCAAATTCAGATCGCTGTTTACGTAATTAATAGCATCGCTCTTTCCAGTCTATGAGCTTTGCACCTTGGATGAGCTTGGCCCGACAATAAACAGCTGAAGAGTATACAGGCATCATCTAATTGCCGTGGAGTGAGATGCTCCAGGTGGACTCTCAGTAGACTCTTTGTGACATCGGCTTCTCAAATGCAATTTAATTGCAATGCTAGGAAGGGAAAAAAAAGAGCATCAGCTTGTAGAAATAAACAAAAAAGACTTGAGTAGAGATACACAGGCTGAATAATCCAAGCAGAAAATAATAAAAGAGAGAAGAATCTTTTAGACCTGTTGTTTAAAGCGGTCGTCTCACTTCAGCAAATGACAATTATCATGTAGACAAACTTGATACAAGAGAATTGATGTGGGATAATATCTTGATTAATGCTGGAAAGCTCATTGGGTCCCGGCGGAGGAGGAGGAGGAGGAGGAGGAGGATTCTTCATATCGGTGGCCGGCTAAACTAGATTTGATCCTCACCTCGGTAATCCATGGAGAACTAGAAGGAGATGGACATGGGGCTAACGGCTCATTAAGAAGCTTGAACCATTGTCAAAAGAAAAGCAATTAGGCAGAAGACTAGCTCAGGAGCTGGAGATAGGAGTGATAAGCAGATCCTTTGTTCGTCCTCCTTTTCTTTAAATTAGGGCATTTGTCCGGAGCTCGGGGATCAATAACCTTCCAGCGTATCCATCCTCTTAATGTTTTTATTAGGTCTTTAAGGAACCATTCAAGGAGTTTCTCGTGGACTGTGGCTGGAGATACAGCAATGTTTTCTGACCGCAAGTCTATATAAACCAGCGGCATGATGGGTTTTAGCCTTTTCCTAATGAATGTATTAAGGTCTATGGGCATCTTGCGGTCAGTGACGTACATAGAGCAATAAGGGCCCCATGGCAAGGATCAAACCAGACCCCCCACACTGGACAGAGGGGTTTCTGCCTAAACCTTTTTCAATGACCCTTGGGCCATTTTTCCCACTGCCTCATTTGCTAAAAGTTGTTCCTTTAGAGAAGGATGCTCAACCTGCGTCCCTCCAGCTGTTGTAAAACTACAACTCCCACCATGCCCTGCTGTAGGCTGATAGCTGTAGGCTGTCCAGACATGCTGGGAGTTGTAGTTTTGCAACAGCTGGAGGGCCGCAGGTTGAGCATGCCTGATTTAGAGGATAGAGTCCTGACCAAGTTTTGAACCCCAGTAGAAGAAGGGATAATATCAACTAGGCCCCCTCTTGCCCTGGGCCCCATAGCAGTTGTATGGTCTGCGGCTATGGTAGTTACGCCCCTGCTTCAAGGCAATTCATGCATGATTGTATTTTACTCATTTGGGGCTAAAAAATTATTTTTTTTAGTTGGTATTTAATAAAAATGTTCAGCTGTTTTTGAAAAACAGGCATTAAAAATCTGTCTCTTTGCAAAGTACCCCTAGTCCCATCAACTGACTGTTCATGTGAAGCCAGGGGTGGACTGGGAATGTAAGTGGCCCTGGAAAAAAAAAATAATAATAAAATAAAAGTGGCCTCATTTTGTAGGCAGGTCCAAATTAACAAATAAGAGCTGCACAATGGTCGCCCTCTAGTGGTAGCATCAGATGGCATGTTTCTATCACTGTGAGAGTGCAGCCATTGATATTAGTCACACATCTAGATGTGAGCAGGGATTTGTAAGGCTACATTCCTAAAAAAAGGGCTGATTACAGGGAGCGATAGATTGTCAGTTGCAGAGGGAACAAAAGACTGTAGATTTAGAGCAATCATAGAAACATGTCTAATCCGACGACACACGTGGCCAAATCCTACAGTGAAGCTGACAGGTTGTCCCATCTCTTTTTTTTTTTTCTTCTTCTTCAGTCCTCCAAGTAAACTTTGCCAAGAGCTGTCATGCCTGAAATAGGTAACTCGGAAACAGATACGAAACTGCAAAATAAAATCTGACATTTTGATCTTCTGATGTGGTTCGCCTCAATGAATATCCTGAAAAAAAAGCCCAGGGCTGCAATTAAGAAGTTTATTTACTGCATTATCCCAGCTGCAGGGTTCATCTAAATGAGATATTCCATGAAGTGCAGCTTCACTGTCTCAAAGACAAATAAAACCGCCAACTATGTGTGCCAAGATTCCTTCCCCCCTGCTGTGCCATACAATAGCAAAACCTATTGTGAAGTTTCAAATGTAAAGAGAAAAAAAGAAGAGATGTATCTAAATTCTGACACAGAATAATCCTCGGGAACAGAACTGCACTGATAAGAGTTGGCGGAGGGAGAATTCCACTAAGAATTTTGCTATGTGACTAGACTAGAACTAAAAAATCGCCTTTTCCCCCCTTTTTTCTTCACGCTTAAGCGGCTCCATAAATAGATAATGTGCAGGGTTTTTCCTTTCATCTGTTAATATTTTGCATCACACAGTGCTGAGAAAAAGTATATATATTATATATACAAATATTATTGCTGCATATTTGTCATAGTGAATGGTTTCTATTGTTACAATTTGGTTTTTCCGTAAATCAGTATATGAAATGAGTAGGTGTAACACACAGACAGTGCTGCGGCATCATAGTCCTGTGTGTCTGCTCGGCACAGAGGAGGATGCCAAATTCTTGATCAGGAGGTGGAGCAAATGTGAGTTGTCTGAAGAGAAGTTGTGTGCCGTAAAACAATGTGCAGAAAAGCAGGATGCAGAGAAGTAGTGGACAGAGAAGCAGTGTGCAGAGAAGTAGTGTACAGAGAAGCAGTGTGCAGAGTAGTGGACAGAGAAGCAGTGTGCAGAGAAGTAGTGAACAGAGAAGCAGTGTGCTGAGAAGTAGTGGACAGAGAAGCAGTGTGCAGAGAAGTAGTGGACAGAGAAGCAGTGTGCAGAGAAGTAGTAAACGAAAAGCAGTGTGCAGAGAAGTAGTGGACAGAGAAGCAGTGTGTAGTGAAGCAGTGTGCAGAGAAGTAGTGTGTAGAGAAGCAGTTTGTAGAGAAGCAGTGTGCAGAGAAGTAGTGGACAGAGAAGCAGTGTGCAGAGAAGTAGTGTGTAGAGAAGCAGTTTGTAGAGAAGCAGTATGCAGAGAAGTAGTGGACAGAGAAGCAGTGTGCAGAGAAGTAGTGGACAGAGAAGCAGTGTGCAGAGAAGTAGTGGACAGAGAAGCAGTGTGCAGAGAAGTAGTGGACAGAGAAGCAGTGTGCAGAGAAGTAGTGGACAGAGAAGCAGTGTGCCTAGAAGTAGTGGACAGAGAAGCAGTGTGTAGTGAAGCAGTGTGCAGAGAAGTAATGTGTAGAGAAGCAGTTTGTAGAGAAGCAGTGTGCAGAGAAGTAGTGTAGTGTAGAAGCAATGGACAGAAAAGCAGCATACAGAGAAACAACGTGTTGCAAAGCTGTGTATAGACATGCAGTGAGCAAGGAAGCAGTGTGCAAAGAAGAAGTGTGGAGAGAATCAGTGTGCAGAGAAGAAGTGTGGAAAGCTGTCAGGAAAAGCAGGATATAGAGAAGCTGTGAGCAAGAAAGCTATCTGCAGATAAGCAGTGTGCAGTGAAACATTGTAGCTGTCAGCAGAGAAGTAGGATGCAGAGAAGCTGTGGACAAAGAAGTGAAGCTGTGTGCAGAGAAGCCATGTGCAGAGTCGCAGTTTGCAAAGAAACTGTCTACAGAGAAGCTGTGTGTAGTGATGTGGTGCATATACAGTAAGTTGTATGCAGAAAACCTATCAGCAGAGAAGCAACCAGCTATACAGATAAGGAGAACTGCTGTACAGAATAACCAATATGACAGGAAATACAAAGCCTTTTGTTGAATTTAATGGCTCTACTCCCCAATTTTACAAGTGAACTGTTCCAGACGGTAGCTGTTGGCAGTGATGCACCTAGCCTTTCTGCTGCCTGAGGCGAAAACAGAAATGGTGCCTCCCCCGTGCCAATTTCTTAACCTAACCCCTTTGCCACAATGAAAGCACTAATTGCCCATGGCCCTTCCGCTGCCCCCCTCTTGACCCTACCTGGTGCTGCCTGAGGCGATCGCCTCACCTGGCCTCATTGGTGGTGCACCCCTAGTCTTATCCTACACTTCAAAAACATGGATAAGTGGTCCCAATGTGTGCTTTACAGAAAACTGTGAGGATGGGTAATGCAACTTAATGGACATAACATCACTGTGGCCTTGTTGTCTCTCAGGGGTCCAATTGCTTTGACAGTATTTTACAGAGTGGACTTTTGCTGGTAGCCTCAGGCATGGATCATACCATGTATCTTTTTAACAATAGGAGCTCAATTTGTCTATTGGAAAGCTAAAAATATTCAGATTCCTTTTACATGACCAGAGTTCAATAATAAAATACTTCCTCCCTGCGGTCACCACCAGGGGGAGCTCACTGTACATAGATGTTTACAGCTCCCGTTGGTCTCAGAGATTTACATATTGAGCCTCCCCTGATTGAAGCTGCATTAGAACACTATAAGTATGGCTCAAGCAGGGGGTTCAGAGCCCCCTATAAAGATTTATGGTGCAGTTTGGCCATGGGCCCCCTAATTTTCTGTGTCCTATGCAGTGTCTGATTATACAAATGGCCAGACCACCTCTGGTAAGTTACATATAAAGATTTCCAGCTTGAGGGAAGGGGTAGAAGACATATGAGGTAATGATGGAGGCTGTGGATGGATGGTTAATCTCATCAATATTTCTCAGTGTTGATGTATGATTTTTATAAGCTCTGATGGAGGAAACCTTCTCTGTATAAGTAAAAGAGCGGAGAGATCAATTCTGTGTTACGCGCTCAGGTCATGGGGCTGTCATTGATTTGTTAGCGCATTGTTCTGGGATTGTAATCAGCATTCCCAGGCTTCACGCCTGTTAGTGAGAGACCTCGGAAAGACCATCCCTGTGAGGTGGATTAATCCCTGGAACAGATCATGGTTTTCTCTTCAATCCACTGATTAAGAAAAAGAATTCTTATTAGGGTTGAGAACTCACATTTCGGCAACTGCACACAGCCGAAACCTCGACCACATGCAACCTCGACCACTTATGGTGGCCTCATGTTGATGGTACTGTAGTAGCTTACCTTTACATTGGCCACCACATGTCGGAAGGGTTTCGGCCGCATGAGGTCACCACAACATGCCCTAAGGTATGTAAAGCTGTAATGAATCAATTAACATTAAAGGGGTTGAAGGGTCATCTAAAGAGATAGAGCAACATACAGTCATGAACGTTCCCAATCAAACTCTATTGGCAGTTTTGGACGTGACCAGAGCGGTTTGGTGCAGAGCACTGAGCAAGATGTCTAGTCTGTTGATCGTGTCATCCAGATGATCATGTTTGTCCACGGTCAATATAAGGGTTTGGGGCAAGTTGGAGAGGAGATCACATGATCTGCAAAAGGGATGTACATTTTTTCAACCATTGGGCAGAAACGGAAAAAAGTAAATGGTAAACATATAGAATAAAAGGGTCAATATATTGTGCTATATGTTTTGCTGATTGGATAATAATAATAATAATAATAATAATAAAAAATTAAAATACCTAAAAATAAGAAATAATAAATGCTAGTACTACTAATCATACTAATGACTATAGGATTAACCAATCATAGTGTAAGAAAAAAACTAGAATTAGGCTAGGGCTACACGGCGACAGTTGTCGCGCGACTTCTTGTCGCACCAAAGTCGCGCGACAATTTTTATAATGGAAGTCTATGGTGTCGCACTGCGACATGCGACATGCTGCGACTGCGACACGACAGTTGCAAAAAATCCATCTTCTTATTTTTAGGTATTTTAATTTATTATTATTATTATTATTATTATTATTATTATTATTATTATTATTATTATTATTATTATTATTATCCAATCAGCAAAACATATAGCACAATATATTGACCCTTTTATTGTTAGCCCTAGCCTTAGTGTAATAAAATAATAATAATAATAATAATAATAATAATAATAATAATAATAATAATAATAATAATAATAATAATAATAATAATAATAAAAAATGGAGAAGGATATAACAAATTCTGGATGCCTCTTTCCATAAAATATTTTTATACTGTATCCAAATGTTGACTTAAAACATGGTGAAGGGGTAAGATACCAAATAGTAAACCTATAAACCATTACGAGAGCACTACAGGCCTGGCTGCTCTTGGCACTCACCAGTGCACTTTACTTTAATGTGTCTATATGCCCCAATAGAGTCTATAAAGATATTTTCATGGTTCTGGGAATTTTTACTCACCATGTAAACTAATAATAATAATAATCATCATCATCATCATCATCATAAATGAAATAATAATCATATAAAAATTATAATAATAATTGAAATATAATAATAAACAACAATAATAAAAATAAGCATCATAATGATAATGATGATGGTGATAATAATAATAATAAATAATAATAATAATAATAATAATAATAATAATAACGGTGACAATGACAATGATAATAATAATATAATTTAATAATTGTAACCTAATAATAATAATAAAAACTACAGTAATAAAATAATACAAAAATAATAATAATAATAAAAATAATAATTATAATAATAATTGCAATCTAATAATAAACAACAATAATAAAAACTAAGCATCATAATGATAATTATGATGATGATAATAATAATAACAACAACAACAACAACGACGATGATGATGATGATAATATAATTTAATAATTGTAACCTAATAATAATAAAAAACAACAGTAATAAAATAATACAAAAATAATAATAATAATAATCATAAGAAGAAGAAGAAGGAGAAGAAGAATTGGCATTATCTCTATTTTTCCTTGTATTACAATGTTACAATGTTCTGTAGCTGCAGAGCTAGTTATGAAGTGACACTGAGTTGGCGGCAGTGATTTTCTATATGTGCTCCATATGTTCCAGCAGCACGTGTGGTGTCTGCGCCGCACATGACACGTTCTTGTGACCCTCCCTGTATAACCAGTGAGACACGCTAATATCAGCAGTCACATTCTGGACTGTCACGTGACTCACGTCTTAAGAAACCTAAAGCTTAGACGGACTTTCAGAACCTGAGATTTACCTGAGCTGCCGTGGATTTGGAGTTATTGCAGGGGGATTATGCAGGATTGGTGCTAATGTGGGTGAATGTGAAGAAAGGTCAGATAAGCTGAAAAAAAAAAAAAAATTACTCCATAGAAAATAACTTATAATGTAAATGATGGCGTCAACGAGAAGCCACATAAAATGTGATAACAATAATACAATTCTGAGAAAATACTAATTAAAATTTTGGCCTTTGGACTCATGTTGTCCTGGTGTTTTTTTTTTAGAGGAAGCAGAAGGAACTTAAAGGGGTTTTCTAGGAATTAAATATTGATGCCCTATTTTCAGGATAAGCCATCAATATCAGTGGGGGTCCGACACCCGTCACCCTCAGAGAGCAGCTGTTTGAAGGGGCCACAGCGCCAAACATTCTATAGTGGCTGTGCTTGGTATTACAGCCTAGTCCAATTCATTTGAAAGGAACTGAGCTGTTCAATGGAAGGGGCTGTGGTTTCTTTCAACAGCGGGGTGTCAGGAGTCCGACCCCTGTCAGGCAGATATTCCTGACCTCTACTGAAGATAAGTCATTATAAGTCAGTAATTTATCTGCCCTGCTCACTGAGGTGGAAGTATATGCCCAGTTCCATCCTTCAAATGTTACTAGCTGCAGCAGAGAGGACACACCCCTGAAAAGTACACACCCCCTAAGCCGCCAGCTTAAAATAAATATAGCAAATCAATTGGAGCAATGAATCTCTTTGGATCCATGTGAGGTACAGGGCTGGTTCTAGCTTTGTTAGAAAGAGATTGTCATGTCCTATATGATGTATGATTTTCATTTTTTTACATTAATCATGGAAACACACATGCAGATTTGGAGCCAGCAGAGGATCAAGCACTTTACGTTTCTCGTTCCTTTTGAATCCCCCTTTGACCCCAAAAACTGCACCGAAAACTGCATGTGTTATTTCAGGCTAAAGGAATTAACTTTTTTTAACTATTATGGTCAATTATTTCGGGGTCCTTATGACTCTGATTTCGGGGGCAAGGAGGGGCCTAAGGCTTTTAATTAGGGATGAGTGAACCCGAACGGCAAAGTTTTGGTTCATACCGAACTTTGAGAGTTCGGGTACCCGGGTTTGGGTGATTTTATTATTTTCCGTTATAACATGGTTTAATTCTTAAGACAGAATGCAAAAGAATATGGCCATTTCGGGGTTGAAAAACAAAAAAACAAAACAACAACTCACCTCATCCACTTCATTGTGCATCGGCTTCTTCTGTCTTTACTGAACAGGACCTGCCAAAAGACCTGCGATGATGTCCCCGTGCTCTCCCACGTGGTGACATCATCACATATATCGCAGGTCCATTGGCAGATCCTGTTCAGTGAAGACAGAAGAAGCTGCTGCAGCGCGATCAGGTGGATGAGGTGAGTAGTTTTTTTGCTTTTTTTTAACCCCTATGTTGTCATATTCTTTCGCATTCTGTCGTAAGAATGCTATTATTTTCCGATATGACCATGTTATAACAGAAAATAATAAAGTGAAGTTTAGGTCCCCAATGACTTCAATGGGGTTCGGTGTCAAGTTTGGGCCCCGAACCCGAACTTTGACCTAAAGTTCGGCCGAACCCGACTCATCCCTGCTTTTAATCCTTCTGATTTTTGTCTTACTGATCAGTGAGGAATGCACTGGGGGAACCAATGGCAACGGCCAGGGCACACAGTGCCACCAAATGCTTGGACTATTTTACTATTTTTGCCGGGTTGATCCAACGCCCCAAAAAAGTGTAGACTGCTATTGATGTAGACGTGTACAGGGAACTGAATGAGTCAGGAGTGCTTGTCTGCCAGGCACAGCTCCATTCATTTGGTTGTGGCTTTGTCAGGTCTTCAGCTCAGTCCCATTCATGTGAAAGGGACTGAGCGGCTGTGAGCTGCAGTACCGGGCACAGCCACAACTAAATGTGCAGCGCTGTGTCTGGGAAACAATGCACAAATCTGGAGCACCACGGCAGCTTCAACCAATCAGAGACTTCTTTTAGCTATACAATGATACAAAGACCAGCCAAAAAGTTACTTGTGATTCTAACGAGGCCCTTAGGTCCACGCGTTTCACACATCGGTGGTACCTCCACGTCTCCACCGCCTCTAACCTAATTATTTCTGATGAGTTAAACAATTAATAATATCATTATTATAAAATACAAAAGCAGAAGATTCACCAAATACACTCAGCCCTAATGAAATCCTAATTAAACCAAATTTACAAAGCAAACAAATAATTTCAATTTGTTACAGTTAATTAAATGCAAAAAAAAAAAAACACATGAACATAAATCGTGAAATCTGCCGTAGAGTTATCTGGATCCCCATAGTGAATTAAACACTTTTTGTGCCTCCGCGAAAGACAGAAAACAGTTGAAACCAAGTCGGCTTATTAAAAGGTTTAATTTGCTATGACAATGGTGTCTGCAGGCTCCGAACCTCAGCTGCCCGATTCATTGTATGCAGATTTTTGTTTCGAGACCTCAAATCATTAAGTCAGTGCGTACCTATCATTTTTCTCTGTCTAGACTCAATGTGATAGATCCGACATAGGGAATTATACATTTCCTGCACAATCTGAGCAAATAGATATTAATTCAGAGGAAATGGAGTCAAATACATCTTCTTGTATATAGTGATATGGAGCATGCTGGTATAACCTGGGTATCTTCTGTATATAATTATATATGTACAGCTGGTATAAGTTATACATCTTCTTGTATACAGTGATATGGACCATGCTGGTATAACCTGGGTATCTCCTGTATATAATTATATATGTACAGCTGGTATAAGTTATACATCTTCTTGTATACAGTGATATGGAGCATGCTGGTATAACCTGGGTATCTCCTGTATACAATTATATATGTACAGCTGGTATAAGTTATACATCTTCTTGTATATAGTGATATGGAGCATGCTGGTATAACCTGGGTATCTCCTGTATATAATTATATATGTACAGCTGGTATAAGTTATACATCTTCTTGTATATAGTGATATGAAGCATGCTGGTATAACCTGGGTATCTCCTGTATATAATTATATATGTACAGCTGGTATAAGTTATACATCTTCTTGTATATAGTGATATGGAGCATGCTGGTATAACCTGGGTATCTCCTGTATATAATTATATATGTACAGCTGGTATAAGTTATACATCTTCTTGTATATAGTGATATGGAGCATGCTGGTATAACCTGGGTATCTCCTGTATATAATTATATATGTACAGCTGGTATAAGTTATACATCTTCTTGTATATAGTGATATGAAGCATGCTGGTATAACCTGGGTATCTCCTGTATATAATTATATATGTACAGCTGGTATAAGTTATACATCTTCTTGTATATAGTGATATGGAGCATGCTGGTATAACCTGGGTATCTCCTGTATATAATTATATATGTACAGCTGGTATATGTTATACATCTTCTTGTATATAGTGATATGGAGCATGCTGGTATAACCTGGGTATCTCCTGTATATAATTATATATGTATAGCTGGTATAAGTTATACATCTTCTTGTATATAGTGATATGGACCATGCTGGTATAACCTGGGTATCTCCTGTATATAATTATATACGTACAGCTGGTATAAGTTATACATCTTCTTCTATATAGTGATATGGAGCATGCTGGAATAACCTGAGTATCTCCTGTATATAATTATATATGTACAGCTGGTATAAGTTATACATCTTGTGTATATAGTGATATGGAGCATGCTGGTATAACCTGGGTATCTCCTGTATGTAATTATATATGTACAGCTGGTATAAGTTATACATCTTCTTGTATATAGTGATATGGAGCATGCTGGTATAACCTGGGTATCTCCTGTATATAATTATATATGTACAGCTGGTATAAGTTATACATCTTCTTGTATATAGTGATATGGACCATGCTGGTATAACCTGGGTATCTCCTGTATATAATTATATATGTACAGCTGGTATAAGTTATACATCTTCTTGTATATAGTGATATGAAGCATGCTGGTATAACCTGGGTATCTCCTGTATATAATTATATATGTACAGCTGGTATAAGTTATACATCTTCTTGTATATAGTGATATGGAGCATGCTGGTATAACCTGGGTATCTCCTCTATATAATTATATATATACAGCTGGTATAAGTTATCCATCTTCTGTATATAATGATATGGAGCATGCTGGTATAACCTGGGTATCTCCTGTATATAATTATATATGTACAGCTGGTATAAGTTATACATCTTCTGTATATAGTGATATGGAGCATGCTGGTATAACCTGGGTATCTCCTGTATATAATTATATATGTACAGCTGGTATAAGTTATACATCTTCTGTATATAGTGATATGGAGCATGCTGGTATAACCTGGGTATCTCCTGTATATAATTATATATGTACAGCTGGTATAAGTTATACATCTTCTGTATATAGTGATATGGAGCATGCTGGTATAACCTGGGTATCTCCTGTATATAATTATATATGTACAGCTGGTATAAGTTATACATCTTCTGTATATAGTGATATGGAGCATGCTGGTATAACCTGGGTATCTCCTGTATATAATTATATATGTACAGCTGGTATAAGTTATACATCTTCTTGTATATAGTGATATGGAGCATGCTGGTATAACCTGGGTATCTCCTGTATATAATTATATATGTACAGCTGGTATAAGTTATACATCTTCTGTATATAGTGATATGGAGCATGCTGGTATAACCTGGGTATCTCCTGTATATAATTATATATGTACAGCTGGTATAAGTTATACATCTTCTTGTATATAGTGATATGGAGCATGCTGGTATAACCTGGGTATCTCCTGTATATAATTATATATGTACAGCTGGTATAAGTTATACATCTTCTTGTATATAGTGATATGGAGCATGCTGGTATAACCTGGGTATCTCCTGTATATAATTATATATGTACAGCTGGTATAAGTTATACATCTTCTGTATATAGTGATATGGAGCATGCTGGTATAACCTGGGTATCTCCTGTATATAATTATATATGTGCAGCTGGTATAAGTTATACATCTTCTTGTATATAGTGATATGGAGCATGCTGGTATAACCTGGGTATCTTCTGTATATAATTATAAATGTACAGTTGGTATAAGTTATACATCTTCTGTATATAGTGATATGGAGCACGCTGGTATAACCTGGGTATCTTCTGTATATAATTATAAATGTACAGTTGGTATAAGTTATACATCTTCTTGTATATAGTGATATGGAGCATGCTGGTATAACCTGGGTATCTCCTGTATATAATTATATATGTACAGCTGGTATAGGTTATACATCTTCTTGTATATAGTGATATGGAGCATGCTGGTATAACCTGGGTATCTCCTGTATATAATTATACATGTACAGCTGGTATAAGTTATACATCTTCTTGTATATGGTGATATGGAGCATGCTGGTATAACCTGGGTATCTCCTGTATATAATTATATATGTACAGCTGGTATAAGTTATACATCTTCTTGTATATAGTGATATGGAGCATGCTGGTATAACCTGGGTATCTTCTGTATATAATTATAAATGTACAGTTGGTATAAGTTATACATCTTCTTGTATATAGTGATATGGAGCATTCTGGTATAACCTGGGTATCTCCTGTATATAATTATATATGTACAGCTGGTATAAGTTATACATCTTCTTGTATATAGTGATATGGAGCATTCTGGTATAACCTGGGTCTCTCCTGTATATAATTATATATGTACAGCTGGTATAAGTTATACATCTTCTTGTATATACCGTGTTTCCCCGAAAATAAGACCTATCCCTAAAATAAGCCCTAGTGCTATTTTTCCTTGTTTTTGGAGTAGGCTTAAAATATAAGCCCTACTCCAAAAATAAGCCCTATCTACGTTACTGTATAAAGTGAATACAAGTGAGCGCTTCCATTATGGAAGCGCTCACTTGTATATTTTCGCTGCCAGCACCCTATCAGACCTCAGATCAGCCCACCCTGCCCCATAGTAATAAAATAAAAAACTCCTCTTACCTGTCCTGCGCCGCGGCTCCGCTCCGGGTCCAGCGCTCCACAGGCTTCCAGGGCCGGCGCTGCACTGTCCTGACCGCGTACAGCGTCAGGACGTAGTGCGCACACTATGACCTGACGCTGCACGCAGTCAGGTGACAGTGCAGTGCCGGCCTCAGAAGTCAGAGGAGCACCCGGAGTGGAGCCGCGGCGCAGGACAGGTAAGAGGAGTTTTTTATTTTATTGTTATGAGGCTGGGTGGGCTAGTCTGAGGTCTGATGGGGGCACGCTGATCTGAGGTCTGAAGGGGGCACAGTGGGCTGATCGGAGGTCTGATGGGGGCACGCTGATCTGAGGTCTGAAGGAGGCACAGTGGGCTGATTGGGGGTCTGATGGGGCATGCTGATCTGAGGTCTGAAGGGGGCACAGTGGGCTGATCAGGGGTCTGAAGGGGGCACAGTGGGCTGATCGGGGGTCTGATGGGGGCACAGTGGGCTGATCGGGGGTCTGATGGGGGCATGCTGTAAACCGTGTTTCACTGAAAATAAGACCTACCCCGAAAATAAGCCCTAACGCTTTTTTTTTTTAGGAAAAAAAATAATAAGACACTGTCTTATTTTCGGGGAAACACGGTAGTGATATGGACCATGCTGGTATAACCTGGGTATCTCCTGTATATAATTATATATGTACAGCTGGTATAAGTTATACATCTTCTTGTATATAGTGATATGGAGCATGCTGGTATAACCTGGGTATCTCCTGTATATAATTATATATGTACAGCTGGTATAAGTTATACACCTTCTTGTATATAGTGATATGGAGCATGCTGGTATAACCTGGGTATCTCCTTTATATAATTATATATGTACAGCTGGTATAAGTTATACATCTTCTGTATATAGTGATATGGAGCATGCTGGTATAACCTGGGTATCTCCTGTATATAATTATATATGTACAGCTGGTATAAGTTATACATCTTCTTGTATATAGTGATATGGAGCATGCTGGTATAACCTGGGTATCTCCTGTATATAATTATATATGTACAGCTGGTATAAGTTATACATCTTCTTGTATATAGTGATATGGAGCATGCTGGTATAACCTGGGTATCTCCTGTATATAATTATATATGTACAGCTGGTATAAGTTATACATCTTCTTGTATATAGTGATATGGAGCATGCTGGTATAACCTGGGTATCTCCTGTATATAATTATATATGTACAGCTGTTATAAGTTATACATCTTCTTGTATATAGTGATATGGAGCATGCTGGTATAACCTGGGTATCTCCTGTATATAATTATATATGTACAGCTGGTATAAGTTATACACCTTCTTGTATATAGTGATATGGAGCATGCTGGTATAACCTGGGTATCTCCTGTATATAATTATATATGTACAGCTGGTATAAGTTATACACCTTCTTGTATATAGTGATATGGAGCATGCTGGTATAACCTGGGTATCTCCTTTATATAATTATATATGTACAGCTGGTATAAGTTATACATCTTCTTGTATATAGTGATATGGAGCATGCTGGTATAACCTGGGTATCTCCTGTATATAATTATATATGTACAGCTGGTATAAGTTATACATCTTCTTGTATATAGTGATATGGAGCATGCTGGTATAACCTGGGTATCTCCTGTATATAATTATATATGTACAGCTGGTATAAGTTATACATCTTCTGTATATAGTGATATGGAGCATGCTGGTATAACCTGGGTATCTCCTGTATGTAATTATATATGTACAGCTGGTATAAGTTATACATCTTCTTGTATACAGTGATATGGAGCATGCTGGTATAACCTGGGTATCTCCTGTATATAATTATATATGTACAGCTGGTATAAGTTATACATCTTCTTGTATATAGTGATATGGACCATGCTGGTATAACCTGGGTATCTCCTGTATATAATTATATACGTACAGCTGGTATTAGTTATACATCTTCTTGTATATAGTGATATAGACCATGCTGGTATAACCTGGGTATCTCCTGCATCTTCTTGTATACAGTGGAATAGAGCATGCATGGAAGTTTATTATGCTGTATTTTGCATTTTCATCAATCATTACCCAGCTTTCTATGATGATGACACACTAGTATAACGTTTCCATTGTAACAAGTGACTATTGTAGGCAAACAATATGATCAACAGCTACGTAATTAATACTGCTCTAAAGCCAAACTCTGATCTAATTACACATTTAAATTACTCCCATAGGTAAAGTCACGGAAAAAAAAAAAACCTTTAATACGTGAAGATTTAATTGGGTAAAATATTTGTGCTTTTTGCAGAGTAGCATTTCTGTGATATCATTTACAAACAGCAGAAGTGTCTTGTGAACAACAGCGCTGGATTTATTATGCACATTAGCAGCTTAAATGCCCTGAAGAAAACTTTGAGAGCGGGTTCGAAAAGCACAAAAAATAATGCAAATTGCCTTTGAAGAGCAACCTACTTTGTGCGTTACCTGAAGGGACTGAGGCGAAAAATCTAATGTATGAGCCGAGTAAACTAGTTCCTTGTATGGCTATTTCTTATTAAATCCACCTTATAAATATGGAGGATCTGTTTTTTTCACTTAATTTTCTGCCCAACAACTCGAGAAAGTTTGGCGCTTGCTGATGTCCTGGAGTTTTCATGAATTAAAGGGCTATTACAAATTGGGCTATAAATTGCAAATGTATTCACCTCATGTTACTTTTTTCACTGCTCCCTCTGCCTTTTCCTGAAATTACTGTATCTGTATCCGTGAATTCCTCTTTCTGGGTACCACCGTTTCTCTAATCCTTAAGGAGAATGCTCTCATTTCACTTTAGTCAAAACTACAATGAAATTTTCAGAAGCATATTAAAGGGGTATCCCATGAGTAATGTAAAAAATGAAAATCAGACATCATCTAGGACATGACAACCTCTTTCTATCAAAGCTAGAACCAGCCCTGTACCTCACATGGATCCAGAGATCTCCACATTAATTGCTCTGCTAGATTTATATCAAGCTGACAGCTCAAGGGGAGTGTCTGTTGCAGCTAAGGGGGGCGTGTCTCAGCTCTCCCTATCACAGCTCAGGAGGCGTGTCCATGTTCTCCCTATCACAGCTCAGGGGGTGTGTCTGTTGCAGCTAAGGGGGGCGTGTCTCAGCTCTCACTATCACAGCTCCGGGGGGGTGTCTCATCTCTCCCTATCACAGCTCAGGAGGCGTGTCCATGTTCTCCCTATCACAGCTCAGGGGGTGTGTCTCAGCTCTCCCTATCACAGCTCAGGGGGCGTGTCTCAGCTCTCCCTATCACAGCTCAGGAGGCGTGTCCATGTTCTCCCTATCACAGCTCAGGGGGTATGTGTCACAGCTCTCCCAATCACAGCTCAGGAGGCAGTTGAAGGATGAAATTGAGCATGTGCGGCCTTGTGAGTGAGCAGGTCAAAGAAATAAGAAGAAGAACAAACAGCAGGTGGCGCTATACAGATACATTTTATTGAATAGCTCAGTGGCTATGCTAAATTTTTCATTACATGCAATTACAAAAGAATTCAGATGCAGGGGCTGGTTTGAAAGCTGTAGAATATTTTTTGTGGAACAATTTCTTTAAGAGGAAACATTTGACCGTGGAATATAGCTGGAATATAGGGGGGCATACTTGCTTTGGGGCCATCACCACCTTGACGATCTACTGGGCGTCCTCTACCCATTCTTTCCATCCAAGCAAATTCTTTTGATTTGCCCATTTATTTTATTTTTCTAGTTACATCTCTGGGAGTTACTAGCTTAGTAGTGCATGCAACTCACACCTCTTAGCTAATTGGGGTCCCATTTTTTGATCCTATACAACGGAGAAGAAGTTCAAGGATGGTCACCATTAATCTATGAAGTTAAAATGGGTTGTCTGTCTCCATAACTCCCATATGCTTCAAGGCAGAGGGTCAGAAGATCCTCTCATAATTTGGTGGGTCAGTCCAACCCTTACATGCATAGGTTTATCACCTATAGGACCCAAATCCTACTTAACTCCTGGCCATGCAAGACCCTGACCCTCTGCCTTGAAGCATATAGGAGTTATGGAGACAAACAACCCACTTTAACTTCATAGATGAAAGAGGACCATCCCTGAACCTCTTCTCAGTTGGATAGGATCAAAAAATGAGACCTCAATTAGCTAAGAGGCGTGGAGTACATGTACTACTAAGATATATAGTGACTCACAGAGATGTAATTAGAAATAAAATTGAGTAGGCGAATCAAAAGAACCTGCTTGGATGGAGAGAATGGGTTGTGGACGCCGATTAGATAATGGATCCAAAAGATACAGGAGTAAAAAACATTTGGCTGTCTTTGGAGCCAATCACTTGTCACTAGGGTCTATTTCATTGATTTAAAACATATTACATTATATTGATCATCTAAGGGTTAGGCCTCAAGAATTCTCTCCTCTGGTGGACCTAAGGAACCCCAATCCAACCTTGTCTACCTGTCTCAGTCTGTGTTATGGTTGCATTCTCCTGGAAAACACATAGATCACTGGTGTATAAGCATAATGCTGCCCATCTGTAGTCAGGGACAGATGTCACCTGAGTTGTACCCATTAGTGTGCCACTAAGATACAGAGTTGGTAGGGATGAGCGAACTTCAAGTTTTGAAGTTGTAGTTCGGGTATATGTTGAATTGCGTTATGGATTCCGGCATAATAGAAGTCTATGGCCAGCATAACGTCATAAGAGGACTCCTGCATAATGGAAACCGGACCGATCTGTTATGAAGTCCATAGACTTCTGTTATGATGGAGTGCAGAATGGAATGCCTCTAAAGGCATTCCATTATGCATTCTGTCTTAGAATTGCGTTATGGTCCTTAGTAACGGAATTCATAACGCAATTCAGTTTCTACCTGAACCTGAACTTCAAAACTTGAAGTTCACTCATCCCTAAGAGTTTGTGATCAGGGGGCGGACTGGCCATATACCCTTCAGGGAAACTTCCCAGTGGGCCGATGCCCAGGGGGCCACGTGAACCAGTGGCGGTTTGGGGGGACTTATTTTGGGGGTGCAGTACTTTGTGATGCACTGTGTTATTTGGCTCGGTTGGGGGTTGTATAATGTCTCGCAACAGGGTATTGTTGGTTCTGCCTACCTGTGTTGGTCCTGACACCTGTCAATTTGGACTTGACTACAAAATGGGGTCACTTTTATTTATTTATTTTTTTCTAGGGCCACTTTAGGTTGCTATTCCGTCCCTGTCAGTAATTATATCGAATGGCTCAGTGTTTAGCACTCGTGGCCTTGCAACTCTGGGGTCCTAGGTTCGAATCCGACCAAGGACATCATCTGCGTGGAGTTTGTATGTGTTTACATAGATTTTCTCAAGTTTTCTCCCACACTCCAAAGACATACTGATAGGGAACTTAGATTGTGAGCCCTATTGGGGACAGCTTGATGCTAATATAGTAGCGCTAAATAAGTGAATAAAATAAATAAATAACTATAGTACACATATCTCATTTATAATTTTTCCTCTTGGCTCAACATATGCCGAGATGCGTGTTGAAAAGAGTATAATTCTGCCATATTCTGTTGGGAGTTGTTTATGTTATATGTATCTGTATGTGGCCACCCAGTGGTCGTGATGGGTATTGCAGCCTATCGAGGTTTTTCTAGCATGTCATCATAAAGCATTGCATTTCTATACCGCTAAGTTAAAGGATACAAGCGGAAACATCTGTACATCATAGATATTAGTTTAGATAACATATGTCTATTGAATTAACCTATTCAAGAGTCATCCAAAGGGGTTTAATCCTATATCCACTGGCTCTGAATGTTGCCTCTTGTTTTCATTAATACTCCAGTTCATCCTGTATCCATTACACTATTTACTGGCTGATCTCATTCACTAATCCCTGCTCCACGCTATGCCGCGCTCTTCTATTCTGGCTGCTGTGATCACTCTTCAGCAAGGATTTTTGCAGTCCAAGGATGAAGATAATAGGCAGATGGGATTTATAGCTGTCAATAGCGGCTGAGAAGTATTGCTGGAGCAGCAGCTTCTTTACAGAGCCCATTGCAGCATCATTAGTCTAAAGAGTCATGTTTCACTAGCAGAATCACACTACTAAGGATAATAGCCTCCTAGCTGTAATAGGCATGCAGTGAAGGTGACTGCAGTTCACGTACACTCCGTATCCTTGCTCATGTTATGTCTATTTTATTAAGCTGCTATAACACCTCAGTAGTCACACGCATACATCCTGAGACTAAAAGGGCCATTCTCAGCTGGAGTCCGCCACAGGAATGGGAAGCAAACATTTTATTATTGTTATTATTTAAAGTGAACTTTAAAGGCACATTAGCCATCATTCAAAAGACTGTTCAAGGCCAAGGATCGGTCACTTTACAACACAAATGTGGGGAACAGAAGGAATGGGTCTCGTAGGATCGTAAAGATGCTTGGAGATGCCATCGATGTACGTTAAAAGAAAGCTTTATAACATAACACGATAGCAAAACTGAAAAGAGTTTTGGGAACACTATTTACAGATATATTATAAAGTACACTGTCCTTAGTCAACAATAATGTAACATATTGCTGCACCTATGTACAAGAAAAAAACTATTATAACTACTATAATACTGCCCCTTAGTACAAGAATATTACTACTATAATACTGCTCCTATGTACAAGAATATAACTACTATAATACTGCTCCTATATACAAGAATATAACTACTATAATACTGTCTCCTATGTACAAGAATATAACTACTATAATACTGCTCCTATGTACAAGAATATAACTACTATAATACTGCTCCAATGTATAAGAATATAACTACTATAATACTGCTTCTATGTACAAGAATATAACTACTATAATACTGCCTCCTATGTACAAGAATATAACTACTATAATACTGCTCCTATGTACAAGAATATAACTACTATAATACTGCCTCCTATGTACAAGAATCTAACTACTATAATACTGCCTCCTATGTACAAGAATATAACTACTATAATACTGCTCCTATGTACAAGAATATAACTACTATAATACTGCCTCCTATGTACAAGAATCTAACTACTATAATACTGCCTCTTATATACAAGAATATAACTACTATAATACTGCTCCTATGTACAAGAATCTAACTACTATAATACTGCCTCTTATATACAAGAATATAACTACTATAATACTGCTCCTATGTACAAGAATATAACTACTATAATACTGCTCCTATGTACAAGAATATAACTACTATAATACTGCTCCTATGTAAAAGAATATAACTACTATAATACTGCTCCTATGTACAAGAATATAACTACTATAATACTGCCTCCTATGTACAAGAATATAACTACTATAATACTGCTCCTATGTACAAGAATATAACTATTATAATACTGCTTCTATGTACAAGAATATAACTACTATAATACTGCTCCTATGTACAAGAATATAACTACTATAATACTGCTCCTATGTACAAGAATATAACTACTATAATACTGCCTCCTATGTACAAGAATATAACTACTATAATACTGCTCCTATGTACAAGAATATAACTATTATAATACTGCCTCCTATGTACAAGAATATAACTACTATAATACTGCTTCTATGTACAAGAATATAACTACTATAATACTGCTCCTATGTACAAGAATATAACTACTATAATACTGCTCCTATGTACAAGAATATAACTATTATAATACTGCTTCTATGTACAAGAATATAACTATTATAATACTGCTTCTATGTACAAGAATATATCTACTATAATACTGCTCCTATGTCCAAGAATATAACTACTATAATACTGCCTCCTTTGGGCACTTGTGTAAACCAGGCTCTTCCAAACGGGGGGTGCCTGGTTTACTCCCATAGACTTCAATTATGCTCGGATGCTCGGCTGAACACTCGAGCACCCCTGAGTGCTCGGCCAGAGCACCCGAGCGTACGAGCACCTGGGTGCTCGATCATCACTAAGTACTGCTTCTATATACAGGAATTTATATAAATTATCTATTGAGTAAGTTTTCTTTATTCAAAACTGCACACCCTGCATATAATTCTGGAATATGCTAACATGATAAAAAAAAAGTCAAGCTAATTAGTATTTTCACAAAATATCGTGTACTTTTCAGGGTAATGTTTTACATAGCAATTAACATTATTATGGGCAATGCAGATCTAAGCATTGAAAATGTCATAGAAAGAGCAACCGTGTTAATTGTATCCACTACAAATAATGGAGCGGTCCTCTGTGGTCAGGTTCTGCATTAACACTGGTATTTAACTGTGGCGACATATGGTGACATCGTGTTCAGCTCATATGTAACGTACATACTACAGTGAAAATTTAAATGTGTTGCCTGGTTTAGATAATATTTTTTTTAGAATATCCCATTTGGCAATTAACATCTAATATCTTGTTGTTCTACATTTGAGGATCAATAGGAAGGAGCTGGGGAGAGCAGATCCAACATACCTTTTATGGAGCTTTTATCATCAGAAGTAGTGTGTCAATGGAAGAGCTTCACTGTGAAGAGCTCCGTCTCTGCTCTCAGCACTGAAAGGTAGACTGTCAGCAGTCTTGACCGTCTTAAACTCCTGACAGTACTAGGTAGTGTCTTGGGAGGGCAGAACAAACATACTTTTTGTGTAGCTTTTATCGGCATAAGTAGTGTGAATATTAAGTTTTATTCTGCTTGATTCTGCTCCTGCAAGTGCCAATGGAAGAGCTTCACTGTGAAGAGCTCCGTCTCTGCTCTCAGCACTGAAAGGTAGACTGTCAGCAGTCTTGACCGTCTTAAACTCCTGACAGCACTAGATAGGGCCTGGTGAGAGCAGAAAAAAATATACTTTTTGTGGAGCTTTTATCATCATAAGTAGTGTACATATTAAGTTCTATTCTACTTGATTCTGCTCCTGCAAGTGCCAAGGGAAGTGCTGCACTGTAAAGGACTCTGTCTCTGCTCTCAGCACTGAAAGGGAGACTGTCAGCAGTCTTGACCGTCTTAAAATCCTGATAGCACTAGGTAGTGGCTTGGGAGAGCAGAAAAAACATACTTTTTGTGGAGTTTTTATCATCATAAGTAGTGTACATATTAAGTTCTATTCTGATTGATTCTGCTCCTGCAAGTGCCAAGGGAAGTGCTTCACTGTGAAGGACTCTGTCTCTGCTCTCAGCACTGAAAGAAAGGCTGTCAATAGTCTTGACCGTCTTAAACTCCTGACAGCACTGGATAGGTCCTGGGGAGAGCAGAAAAAACATACTTTTTGTGGAGCTTTTATCATCATAAGTAGTGTAAATATTAAGTTCTATTCTGCTTGATTCTGCTCCTGCAAGTGACATAGAAAGGGATACACTGTGAGGTGCTCTGTCTCTGTTCTCAGCACTGACAGGGGACTGTCAGCAGTCTTGACCATCTTAATCGTCTGACAGCACTAGGTAGCGGCTTGGGAGAGCAGAACAAATGTACTTTTTTTTGGAGTTTTTATAGGCATAAGTAGTGTGAATATTACGTTTTATTCTGCTTGATTATGCTCCTGCAAGTGCCAAAGCAAGAGCTGCATTGTGAAGGGCTCCATCTCTGCTCTCAGCACTGAAATGAAGACTGTCAGCAGTTTTGATCATGCTAAACTGATGACAGCAGTAGGTTGAGGCTGGAGAGAACAGTAGAAACATACCTTTTATGGAGCTTTTATCATCAGGAGTAGTGTAAATATCAACTTTTATTCTGCCAGATTCTGCTCTTGCAAATACCGAGCGGAGGGCTTTACTATGAAGCTCTCAGCACTGAAAGGAAGACTCTCATCAGTTTTGAGCATGCTAAACTGCTGACAGCACTAGGTTGGGACTGGGGAGAGCAGAAAAAACATACTTTTTGTGGAGCTTTTATCATCATAAGTAGTGTAAATATTAAGTTCTATTCTGCTTGATTCTGCTCCTGCAAGTGACATAAAAAAAAAATACACTGTGAGGGACTCTGTCTCTGCTCTCAGCACTGAAAGGGGACTGTCAGCAGTCTTGACCGTCTTAATCGTCTGACAGCACTAGGTAGCGGCTTGGGAGAGCAGAACAAATGTACTTTTTTTGGAGCTTTTATAGTCATAAGTAGTGTGAATATTAAGTTTTATTCTGCTTGATTCTGCTCCTGCAAGTGCCAAAGCAAAAGCTGCATTGTGAAGGGCTCCATCTCTGCTGTCAGCACTGAAATTGAGACTGTCAGCAGTTTTGATCATGCAAAACTGCTGACAGCAGTAGGTTGGGACTGGGGAGAAGAGGAGAAACATACCTTTTGTTGAGCTTTTATCACCAGGATTAGTGTAAATATCAACTTTTATTCTGCCAGATTCTGCTCTTGCAAATATTGAGGGAAGAGCTTTACTGTGAAGCTCTCAGCACTGGAAGGAAGACTTTCATCGTTTTTGACCATGCTAAACTGCTGACAGCACTAGGTTGGGACTGGGGAGAGCAGTATAAACTTGCATTTTGTGGAGCGTTTATCATCAGGAGAAGTTTGAATAGGAACATTTATTCTGCCTGATTCTGCTACTGCAAGAGCACTGGAGGCAGCCCTTCACTGTGAAGTGCTCTCTGCATTCAGCTGCTTCACAGCCTTTTCCCTCTGCTTTAAGTGACAGCTGTATTGGTCTCCTGGTTGGATGCTACATTTGTCAGTCAGAGCAGAGGGGAGGGTCTGTGAAGCAGATCAATGCAAAGAGGACTTTACAGTTAAATACTGCCTTTGGTGCACTTGCAGGAGCAGAATCTGGCTGAATAAAAGTTCATATTCACACATCTCCAGATGATGAAAGCATCATCATCTGGAAAGTTTGTACTGCTCTCCCCAGCCCCAATCTAGTACTGTCAGCAGTTTAGCATGATCAGAACTGCTGACAGTCTTCCTTTCAGTGCTGAGATCTGACATTTGCAAGAGATCTAGCAGAATAAAATCTGACAGAATCTGGCAGAATAAAAGTTGATATTTACACTACTCCTGATGACAAAAGCTCCACAAAAGGTATGTTTCTCCTCTTCTCCCCATGGTAAAAACTGCTGACAGATTCCCTTTAGTTAAACGCTTCCCGATGTGACCGATGTTTAATTGTGTCTGGTTACCAGTGGAGCACTACAGGGGCCATAGCAAATTCCTGATATCTGGCAATCACTTTCATTTGGACAATAATAATTTGAGTCTCTTTGGCTCGGTAGCCAAAGCTTCACTCTTTGTCTGGCTCTTGAACTTTCCCCACAAATGCTAATTGTGATTTCAGTGCATCGGGAAAGATTAAAATGCAATGTGTTTGTTTTAAGAGCAACACTTCTGACAAATGGCAGAGGCTTCAGGTATTGCATCTCTGATAATAGCTCCGTTATGCTAAGCAAATAGGGAACATACTAATTTATGAAGCTCTAGTAATGTGCAGGAATCCTACGTAATGGCTTGATACAATGTTTCAATGTGCATTAAAGAGTCTGGTATGCAGAATATATGTTAACTACTATTATATGGAGATGTCTGCCGAGTTAATTGAGGTCATTTAGAGCAGATTTGCACTTTTGCTCTCCTGTGCCGCTGTTCGGCTTCAAGGACTTGTAGTATAAAGGGAGTTGTTAGTGAGAAAATTGATTTTTTTCATGTTATTTTTTTATTCCTTAAGTGTGTATGTAGATTTTTACCCACACAGGGGCAGATTTGCTAATGTCTTCAGTGTAAACATGGATAGTGTAAAAACGTGCCAAATTTATCGCACTGGTTGTAATTTGGCGCATCTAGTCTAACCCTGTACCAGCGGTGCACCTAGCCTTTCTGATGCCTGAGGTGAAAACTGAAATGGCGCCCCCCCCCTCCCCAATGTCAATTTCTTAACCTAACCCCTTCCCTTCAGCCCATGGCTCTTCAGCTGCTCCTCTCTTGCCCCTACCTGGTGCTGCCTGAGGCGATCGCCTCACCTGGCCTCATTGATGGTGCACCCCTGCCTGTACCACCTATTAGTTGAGTTACATTACGACAGAATGTAATTCCAAACTTTAGAATGCACATTGTTGCAAATTTTTGGTTTTCTTTTTGGTTAGTCGACCCTCCTTGTGGGACAAATAAAAAAAAAAGTGTCTAAAAGTGATGCAAAGCAGGTACACCCATTTTTGGCACATTGTGATTAGTAAATCTAGCCCACTGGACTATGTTCTCTGTATCAACAGCCACATATTAATAGAGATGAAGCAGAGCTGAGCTGTCATTTTGATCACCTTGTGTCTTTTGTGGTTATCTGTAGGACTCTGCTCCTCATACATGCCATCCAACTGGAATCAAGCTTTTAGACCGGCCCCTTGTACACACTCATAGGTTGGTCATACACATGGGATACTTGTCAGTCAAACAAGTCTTCTCTCCCATTCCCTGTGTAGATGTATGCTTGGCTGAATGTCTTCTGATTGAGGAGAGGGGGAAAATGTCCTCTACTGGTGGCTTCTCTCTCCAAGAACAAAAGGATCTGGAATATTGAAATCCAACAGCCCAATGCTTCTTTCCCTCAACATCTCCATTGGAGATCAGTCAGGATTCACTTTGGATAGTTGGTTGATCCTGCTGAAACTGGGATGTCCAATATTAGATCTGAAGTATTTTGGCCTATCCCAACTATTTTATTCTCTGATTTGGGCCACCCATCCAATGCCTATGAGGACCTCTTGATTCTCCCCTGATGACAGATGTCATGTGCGATAAGGACTGAACAGATTGGCTTCCAACTGCCTTACCCTCTTGATTCTCTCCCAATGGGAGATATTGGGGCCATAAGGGTTGGGCTCCCTTCCTGACCCTTTAGTTCTCAGGGGATAATTCCTCTTCATTTGTATACTAGGCCAAGTGAAGCATGCATATGTGTGAAGGATCAGGAGAGATAATTGTTGGTCGATTGTTCAGACAACAGTTATCTTATGTGTATGTCCATCTTTAGTCACTTCATTAGACCAATATTCTAGTTCTGAGTAGAACCCTTATTTGATTCATAAGAGCCTGAATGTTTGAAGGTGAAGGCAACATTTCTTCACACTCTGGTCCATGTTCACCTGATATCATCTCTCAATTATGGCTGTGCTAAAAATATTTCCTTCTATTGCATCCTACAGGTGATTTAGCCAATAGAACGAGTAGGTTAAGCTCATTATTATGTTCATGGAACTGGCTTCATTTGCCATCTGTTTGAAAGAAGAAGCCATAACAGTCCACATGGTGATAGCAGAGGTGGGTTTGGTCCATCATCAGTATTAGAAAGTAAGGGTCCAGACTGCAGTTAAAGGGGTTGGCTCATCTCATACATTGATGGCATATTGTCCATGTTGCCCATGCACAGTCACCCTCCATCCACCGAAAATAGCAAAGTGCCGGCTTGGCTATTTCCAGCAGTTCCATAGCGGTGAATGTAGAGGTGGTCAGGTATTCCCAGTGCACACTTCATTCACCGCTATAGGACTTACAAAAATAGCCAAATGTGCTCGCTTGGCAATTTTCAGAACTCTCACAGCAATGAATGAAGAGCATGTCGTGTATGCACAGTGTACTCTCCTTGACTTTGGGGTTCTTGAGTTAGTAGTGGGTCCCAGCGGTGGGACCTGCACCTATTTCCGTCTATTTCCGTCGGCTACATAGAAATGAATGGGAGCAGTGGCCGCGCATGCACGGTGTGCTCCCGTTCATTTCTATGGGAGCAGCGGGGAGCTGCACCTGGTGGTGGCTGGACCCCAGGAACCCCGGGGTCCTCCAGGCGCAGCGCTCCCCGCTCCGTTCTTGATATAGGTGCGGGTCCCAGCGGTGATATGCTCCCATTGTCCAAGATGGG
This sequence comes from Rhinella marina, assembly GCA_900303285.1. NCBI lineage: Eukaryota > Metazoa > Chordata > Amphibia > Anura > Bufonidae > Rhinella > Rhinella marina. Next base: position 164,431 of record ONZH01016284.1, read on the forward strand.
AATAACCCTTTAATATATGGAATGAGACAACCCCTTTAGGATTACCAGTCACTTCAATGACATGTTCTTCACTCAGTAGCTACACCTCACTGGATCCTTATTGGTAAGAGACATTGATGTGACATAATAGAAATGAAGCGTCACATAATCAATTAAAGGTCAGAGAGTCGAGGTCAGCAATGAAATACACACCATCCAGCACAAAATATAAAAGAGGATGGTACAGAACCTGGTGATATAGAAGTAACACTATGTCAGTAAATATGAGCCCGTATCCTGACCTGATTGCTACAAGAAGAGAGATTCTCCCATTAGCGAATAAAGATCCCAATTTCTGTGAAAACCCTGAGAACATCTGGTCTACACCGCAAATCCTGACACCAGGTTATACAAAGTGACAGTTTAATCCCCGGGGTCCTCCACCACACAGGGGGGTTCTCTGTGATATGTCGGCACAAAAGCTGTTGAAAAAAAGTCAATTAAATGTTTTGTTTTTTGTTTTGTTGCCATTGTTTACTTAATGTATCTTGTAAAGAATCAAGAATATAGATAGATCAATAATAAAAGGATAATAGATAGATATATAATAGATAGATAGATAGATAATAGATAGATAAAATAATAGATAGATAGATAGATAATAAAATAACAGATACATAATAGATAGATAGATAGAGAAAGGTTAAATTGATAGGACCGAAACGTCGTTGCTCTGGCAAAATAAAACACTTCTTGGATTAGCACAATTCAGGTAGTGCTGTGTTTTTTTCTTCTTTTTGTATTTGAAAGGACTGTGACCAAGTTTAGTACCGCTGGCACACCGTTACCCCTTTTTTTTTAGCTGTGCTGCTTTCATTATACTTTTCTAGATAGATAGATAGATTTGGTTTGCAGAGTGCTGTTGCATTGTGTTTTTTTTTCCTTTGTGTTTCTAGCCATGGCAGCATGTACCTGCACACTGGGATGTGCTGACTGACCCCCTTTTTCTTTGCAGTTTGTACGGGAGGTGTGGCTGACTCCATTTAGGCTAGGGCTACACGGCGACATCTGTCGCAGCAAGGATCCCTGAGTAGCTAGGATCCCATAGAAATGAATGGGATTGCCAAGGCAGTCGCAAGAAATCCAACACGGTTGGCACCAGGAGAGGTATAGAGTGGGCTCAGCATGCATGTTGGTACCTGCATTCCCTGGATTTAATGGAGGCCAGTATGGCACCAAAAACGGTAAAAGGCAGAGTGGACCCAGCATGCATGTGGAACCTGCACTCCCTGAAATTTATGGTGGCCGTTATGGCACATAACAGGTAGTAATTAGTCTTACAGAGATAGCCTTGACCTTTGGCAGACGGGCCCAAAAAATGTTGTACAAAATCTCAAGAATCTCAAATTTACAAAATTGCATTGAGATCCCCCCCTTTTTTTTTTAGATAGATAGATATGAGATGGATAGGTAGATAGAAAGAAAGATAGATAGATAGATAGATAGATAGATAGATAGATAGATAGATAGATATGAGATAGATAGATAGATAGATATGAGATAGATAGATAGATAGATAGATAGATAGATAGATAGATAGATAGATAGATATTAGATAGATAGATATAGATAGATAGATAGATGTTCCCCCTTGGAAGAGCACTGGGTGCCATAGTGTTTTTGAGCGCTGACCCTTCCATCATGTGTCTCCTCCTCTCTCTATAGAAAGCATTCATATATGATACAATGTTGCAGACATCGCCTCCTCGTTTCTAATCTCTGCGTCACATCTTCGTTTGGAGATCGTATATGTAATTCTGGAGAAACCTTGACTCGGGAATCGCTGGTTTGAATGTTTAATTACCTGGAAATCAATTTCAAAAGAGTAAAATCATTATTTCCTTCTATGCATACTATAATTTACTAGGATACACCACACCTAATAATTAGCGCCGGGTGCTACACTGCAGCATACGCCGATATATTTACAAGGACTATCAGTGTGTGGTGGCGACCTCCCATGGTTCCTGCAGGGCTGGATGGTAAATTATAGTATTAGATATCAGTCTTAGATTACTTGTGCATGGATTATCCTTCATACTGCAGTCTACATTGTTACCATGCAATCGTTCAGTAGAACATCCTTGGGTTGGACCTCTACCATGATGCTCCATATCTATAGGATGCTATGAGACTCCTGCCGCTTGTAGGACCTCTTAGTGGGATGTTCAGTAGATCTGCCTTGTATAGTCATCAGTTAGTATGGTGGTCACATGTCATAATAACTTCCTATTAAAGAGATTATACCATGAGAATGATTTCTCACCTGTCCAGATGTATTATCACTTGAGGTCCGACCATTAGGATTCCCACTGGTCAGGAGTATACGGGTCCCTGTGCTCCCTGTATGGATGGAGCAGTGGTCTGCATGCACTTCAGTCTCTTGTCAGTCCCATAGAAATGGACTCTTAGTCCTGCATGCACAGTACCATTCCATTCATGTAGGGCACTCATGAGCCATTGATCTCCTGATTGGTGGGGGTCCCAGTAGTAAGCCCCCCAATGATCATTTTGTATTTCCCAAATTCTGCATTGTAGCAATGTCCATAGATTCATGTTCCTCTGCGGATGGAGCTGCCTGATACTCCTGTTCTCTACTTAGCCAGGCCTGAAGAAGGACCTGAACTATTACCACTTGCTATCAGTTTACTGTCACCATCATGAAACTCTCATGGAATACAGTAAATAGATTAAAGGGAATCTGAGCTGCCGGCAGCAGGTTATAGAGCGGGAGGAGCTGATAAGATTGACATATAGTTTTGTAAGAAAAGATTCAGTGTAACTTGTGTAACATTCTTTTAAGTTCTTGCTCGTTTTGGACTTTAACGTCAAGGAGGCGGTCGTCTCAGTGATTGACAACTGTGTGTGTGTATATATAGTATAGTATATATATAGTCACAGTACATACATCTGCTCAGCTCCTCCTGCTCTATAACAGAGTACAATGCATTTTTATGGTGACAGGTTCCCTTTAAGTATTTGCAGCAAAAGTCTATAGTGATGTTTCCTAGTTCTCACTTTTTTGGATGTAATTGGTCCATAACTAGGTAAACAGATATGAGATAGATAGATAGATAGATAGATAGATAGATAGATAGATAGATAGATAGATAATATATATAGAAGATAGATAATAGATAGATAGAAATGAGATAGATAGATAGATAGTTATTAGATAGTCATTAGATAGATAGATAGATAGATAGATAGATAGATAGATAGATAGATAGATAGATAATAGATAACTAGATAGATATGAAATAGATAGAAATGAGATGATAGATAGATAGATAGATAGATAGATAGATAGATAGATAGAATGAAAAACAAGGCAGCACACTGGGCTGCTCAACATTTTTTCTTTTCAGATAGATAGATAGATAGACAACTGAAGGCTTTGATGAAATAAAACTACTTGATGATTTCTGTATCTTCTTTGGGTTCTTTAGATAGTAAAATACTCCTTGAGTTGGTCACCCAGCTGCAATGACAATGGTCTTCTGGAGGAGATTCCTTTTTAAGAAGAGGCCAATAGGCGCAGAAAATACAGCAGAACATTTTCACAGGAGACCTGGTCTGAATGGAGGGTGGTCTTCTCACTGAGTGGTCTCTTTAGAGGTTATCTGTAGTCACTATTTCCATATTTATACATGAATTACTTTATTTTGCTCCTGAAATGTGTTCTTCGGTTCAGTGCAGCATTTACACCAGTTTCTATGTCTAATCCATAAGGAAAGCAGAGGATGTATCTCAGCAGAGTCGGTGAAGTGTGACTTCAGCACCCAGCCGATGGACAGCGCTAATGTCGGAATAATAGGTGGTGACAGCTGCGCTCTCTGGAACTGTTTGACAGCTGTAATTGTGAAGTGCTCTTGCATGGAATATTTGATAAACACTTAGCACGCACGCTTCACTTAACCTCCGCTTATTATTAGATTAAACATGATACCCTGTTTCCGGAAGTAACATTACAGGAGGGGAAGTTACCTGCGTTGACTTGGTGGGACCAGATGTGTATAGTGGACCCTTTAAAGGAGCACTAAACCTAAAAATGAATGTTCACACTATCATCATGGCTTCCATTCCCAACAATGGCATAGCGGGTACAACAGATACATTTTCAAGTATATATTCCAGGCAATGGCATACATAGAGAAGTAAGGGCCCCATAGCAAGGATCAGACCAGGCCCCATGACAGAAGGATTTCTGCCTAAACCCCTTTCAATGATCCTTGGGCCATTCTTCCACTGCCTTATTTGCTAAAAGTTGTTCCTTTAGAGCTGTGAAGGCTCACCTCTGGCACTCCAGCTGTGGTAAAACTACAACTCCCAAGATGCACACTTGTTTAGCTGTTCACAGAACTCCACAGAAATGAATGGAGCATGCTGGGAGTCGTAGTTTCACCATAGCTGGAGTGCCAGAGGTTAGCCATCACTGCTTGAGAGGGTAGAGCCCTGACCAAGTTTTCACCCCCAGTTGAAGAGGAGATTATCCCAACTGGGCCCCTCTTGCCCTGGGCCCCATAGCAGTCACATGGTCTGCCACTATGGTAGTTACGTCCCTGATTCCAGGGAACCAAATGGATCCCATTAGATTGCCAATATTTTGTGTCTTTCTGATCCCTTTCATTTTTGATGGACAATTGGTTGAGGCTTAGCCTTTTTTGGTCTCCTATTGTAGCTAGAACATTGGGGGAGGGCTGTTGATGAAGCCCGTTGCCTTACAGCCAGAAAGAGGAAAAGCAGGCAGTGGAAATTGCCTGCTCTCCAGGGACACACATTTTTCTCACAATTTTTTTCTCCAATATGAAATGGGATGGGATCATAGAAGAAAAAGAGATTTTTGAAGGCCTGTAACATCCTCCAAAAACTCCAGCTAGCACAATCCACGTATAGCCATAAGCCACAATTAGTGTTCGGTAAATCAAAGTCAATGAAGGATAAATTTGATTCGTCATTAAGCCAAATTTCCTCGTGCTTCATGGTAGCAAATTGATTTTACTTGAAATAGTGTAAAAAAAAATTAGCATTTCTGGTCTCCTGTTGTAGCAAGAACAGTGGAGGAGGGCTGTTGATGAAGCCTGCAGCCTTACAGCCAGAAAGAGGAAAAGCAGGCAGTGGAAATTGCCTCTTCTCCAGGGACACCTAAAATAATTCCTTACATTTTTCTCACAGTTTTGTCTCCAATATGAAATGTCATGGGATAGAAGAAGAAGAAGAGATTAAAGAGGACCTGTTACATCCTCCAAAAACTCTTCCACAAAAAATCCACTTATGACAGCATGTTCTGTTGAGGGGTGGTCATCACTGTCCATTTCTCAAGGGGAAGTAGTAACCCTGAAGCTTCTTTGAGAACCCAACATGGTCTTATGGCAGTCTGGCACTGTCCATGTTGGTTGGACTGTCTCAGAGGACTCTAGTTAACTTCTGCTTGAGAGATGGAAAGGCGAAGACTACCCCCTTTACAATGCATGCTCTTTATATCTTATTGGGCTCTGAAAAAAATTATGGCACCAATTCCTTGAGAATAAGGGGGAGCTAAAATTGTCAAGAATCAGTAGATGACTGGCAATAAGTTGATTGAGAGCTGGAGTTTTTAGAGGGTGTGACTTATATATATTTGTTTATTTATTTATTTATTTTATTTATTTATTTTATTTATTTATTTTTTTATTTTTTTCAAAGAGTTGACCCACCCTAAGAACTTATTTTCAAGACGTTTGATTTCTGCTGTCTGCTGCTCCATTTATTCTATATGGGACTCCTGGAGTTGGGAACTGTTCTTGGGTGTCTTCAGCAGTCTCATGAACGGAGCAGAGGTTTTCATGAATGAGTGTTGCTCTTTTTACTCTGGGAGATATGGCGTCCTGTTTGTGTGATTAATGAAGTTCTCTGTGGTCAGACCACCATGAATGAGATACTTATCTCCTGACCCACGGCTATATTATAAGTTTCAATGATGGGACAACCGACTTTAAAGAACAGACATTAATGGTTGAGATAGGATTGTCAGGATAGGCTTAACCAACCCCTTTAAAGGGAAATCATTGGAATTTTTAGAAATTTTAACCCATGGTCTACCTTTATTGTTCCTTTAAAGAAGAACTCCCGCAAAAAAAATTAATTCCATTCCCTGCTAGAAAGGTACATGATGTAATCTGTAGTGAATGTCATTTTCTTACCAGTGTCTGTATTTGTGAGTTATATCTCCCTGATGTTTCTCATCTGTGTCATGTGACCAGTAATCAGACTCACCAACTCACACAGCATCTTATGTGTGGACAGGAAGTCTAATTCTCTTTGTATTCCTATGGGAGCCTCACTCTGAGTCTCATAGGAGTGAATAGACCAGTTACTGGCTTCCTGTCCTGGGTCAGTTGGAGGTCAGGGAGTTGGTCACATGACACAGCTACAATTAGAAGAGAGGTGATAACTCACAAATACAGTCTCTGATAAGAAGATTACATTCACTACAGATTACATCATGCACCTTTCTAACAGGTCAGAGAATACAAATTTTTGCGGGAGTTCTTCGTTAACGAACTGCTCAGAAGACAATGTATAGGACAGACCACGACATGACAACAATTAGAGGAAAATGGCAACGAAATGTCCCCTAGTGAATCCTGATGTGATCACGGAGACTCGGCTCAAAATATATTAATTAAATTCTAACTCTTTTTGGCAACAGTAATTCATCAAAACCCATCGTACTCATTGATCCATTTTACTGATCTTCATGAACATGAATAAGTAGTTTTTAAATGCACACCAGCTGCCAAAGCCAGCTCCGCTCCAGAGTTCAATCTGTCCCTGCTCTTTCAAACAGATGTTAATCTCAAAGTGGATTTGGGGAGTCCTGAAATTCATTGTAACCACTTTTTAATGAAATCTAGTCATTTTACGCTTTGTTAAGTGTCATTTTATTTAACACATATGAGAGATGTGTAAAGAAAATGGAGCTTTTATATCAAAACATGAGAAGTGACAGAATAACGTTATCATTTAATGCAAGTCATTGCTCCTCGATCCCTTTGACAGCAATGATCTACAAAGGTTAAAAAAGAGAGAACTATGAAAAATATTTTTTTCTGTCTTGGGGTTTTCCAAGGGACCCAACTCACAACCCTTAAAATTATTACTATTAATATGATTATTTCATTTTTGTGCATAAAATACAACGAGCAACATAGTAACATAAAAGAAAAACAAATGTCATCCCCGTCGCGATTTGGTATTGTCCAATTTCTAGGTGATTCTACTGAAAAGGTCAAATAAAAGAAATGAAAGAGAACGACTCTGATAAAATCTGATGAAATGAAGGTGAAATTAACTCTTTAAAGACAAAATCTGATGATCAGGCTGTTTCGGCAATGTAAAAGGTTCCCCGATCTCAGTCGGGGAACACTGTTACCCGAGCAGAAGCGCACAGCTTCCAAATCCAGAGTGCTCTGATGTGACCATAGAATCTGAAGGGGAAAATGTATGCAATCAGCCTTATGGTTGATCACATACAGTACATGTGCAGTGGGTCTCTGCTATTTAAAATAGCAGAAACCCGGCGGCTATGGCACCCACTGCACGTGCGAGCCGGCGCCATGTTTCGGGACCGGATTTCTGCCGTACATGTACGGTGGAGGTCCTGAACGGGTTAATCTTATTATTTCATTTTGTGCATGAAATACAAAGAGCAGCCGAGTAACATAAAAGAAAGACAAAGTTGAACCCCGTTGCACTTTGGTATTGTCCAAATGATTCTACTGAAGAGGTAAAATAGAGGAAATGAAAGAGACTGAATCTGATAAAATCTGATGAAATTAAGGTAAAATTAACATTTTAAAGGAAATGCAATTATTCAATTATTATTAAACATATAGTTACATAGTTACCTGTTGGAAAAAAAAGACAGAGATCCAAGTTCAGCCTTTCTCAGATCAATTATACAACACAGAATAACTATAACCCTCAATACCATTTTTGCCATTAGATATTATTAGAGGGAGTCTGTCACCTCATTTTCACCAATATAAGTAAGAGCACTGCCCCATAGAAGATTGCAGACACATCCCAGACATACCTGTGTGCACTGTGTGTGTGTATTACATGTGACATCCCAGACATACCTGTGTGCACTGTGTGTGTATTACATGTCACATCCCAGACATACCTGTGTGCACTGTGTGTGTATTACATGTCACATCCCAGACATACCTGTGTGCACTGTGTGTGTATTACATGTCACATCCCAGACATACCTGTGTGCACTGTGTCTGTATTACATGTCACATCCCAGACATACCTGTGTGCACTGTGTGTGTATTACATGTCACATCCCAGACATACCTGTGTGCACTGTGTGTCTGTATTACATGTGACATCCCAGACATACCTGTGTGCACTGTGTCTATATTACATGTCACATCCCAGACATACCTGTGTGCACTGTGTGTGTATTACATGTCACATCCCAGACATACCTGTGTGAACTGTGTGTGTGTATTACATGTGACATCCCAGACATACCTGTGTGCACTGTGTCTATATTACATGTCACATCCCAGACATACCTGTGTGCACTGTGTGTGTGTATTACATGTGACATCCCAGACATACCTGTGTGCACTGTGTGTCTGTATTACATGTCACATCCCAGACATACCTGTGTGCACTGTGTGTCTGTATTACATGTGACATCCCAGACATACCTGTGTGCACTGTGTGTCTGTATTACATGTGACATCCCAGACATACCTGTGCACTGTGTGTCTGTATTACATGTCACATCCCAGACATACCTGTGTGCACTGTGTGTCTGTATTACATGTGACATCCCAGACATACCTGTGTGCACTGTGTGTCTGTATTACATGTCACATCCCAGACATACCTGTGTGCGTATTACATGTCACATGCCAGACATACCCATGTGCACTGCGTCTGTATTACATGTCACATCCCAGACATACCTGTGTGCACTGTGTCTGTATTACATGTCACATCCCAGACATACCTGTGTGCACTGTGTGTCTGTATTACATGTCACATGCCAGACATACCCATGTGCACTGCGTCTGTATTACATGTCACATCCCAGACATACCTGTGTGCACTGTGTCTGTATTACATGTCACATCCCAGACATACCTGTGTGCACTGTGTGTGTATTACATGTCACATGCCAGACATACCCATGTGCACTGCGTCTGTATTACATGTCACATCCCAGACATACCTGTGTGCACTGTGTCTGTATTACATGTCACATCCCAGACATACCTGTGTGCACTGTGTGTGTATTACATGTCACATGCCAGACATACCCATGTGCACTGTGTGTCTGTATTACATGTCACATCCCAGACATACCTGTGTGCACTGTGTATGTATTACATGTCACATCCCAGACATACCTGTGTGCACTGTGTGTGTATTACATGTCACATCCCAGACATACCTGTGTGCACTGTGTCTGTATTACATGTCACATCCCAGACATAACTGTGTGCACTGTGTGTTTGTATTACATGTCACATCCCAGACATACCTGTGTGCACTGTGTGTGTGTATTACATGTCACATCCCAGACATACCTGTGTGCACTGCGTGTCTGTATTACATGTCACATCCCAGACATACCTGTGTGCACTGTGTGTGTGCATTACATGTCACATCCCAGACATACCTGTGTGCACTGTGTCTGTATTACATGTCACATCCCAGACATACCTGTGTGCACTGTGTGTATTACATGTCACATCCCAGACATACCTGTGTGCACTGTGTGTCTGTATTACATGTCACATCCCAGACATACCTGTGTGCACTGTGTGTGTGTATTACATGTCACATCCCAGACATACCTGTGTGCACTATGTGTCTGTATTACATGTCACATCCCAGACATACCTGTGTGCATTGTGTGTGTATTACATGTCACATCCCAGACATACCTGTGTGCACTGTGTGTGTATTACACGTCACATCCCAGACATACCTGTGTGCACTGTGTCTGTATTACATGTCACATCCCAGACATACCTGTGTGCACTGTGTGTGTATTACACGTCACATCCCAGACATACCTGTGTGCACTGTGTGTCTGTATTACATGTCACATCCCAGACATACCTGTGTGCACTGTGTGTGTATTACACGTCACATCCCAGACATACCTGTGTGCACTGTGTGTGTATTACACGTCACATCCCAGACATACCTGTGTGCACTATGTGTCTGTATTACATGTCACATCCCAGACATACCTGTGTGCACTGTGTGTGTATTACATGTCACATCCCAGACATACCTGTGTGCACTGTGTCTGTATTACATGTCACATCCCAGACATACCTGTGTGCACTGTGTCTGTATTACATGTCACATCCCAGATATACCTGTGTGCACTGTGTGTCTGTATTCCATGTCCTGGGAAAGCACTTTTATTCTGCTGGAAAACAGCTCCCAAATGCCTGGCTCTGCTGCTTCAAGTGCCCAAAGCAAACCAGACTGAGGAGGGGAGGGCTGCTTTAGCTGCTCATATCTTGGGATTGGTAGCCACTAGAAATATATACCTTGTTTGAAAACTATCATTCTAACCTTTCAAACGATACCAGAATCATAGCAGTATATCCAAAGATATAGCTGTTAGAAATTGAGTGAGGAGTGAAAATTGTGCTTACTTTCACTTACAGCTGGGAGCTGTTTTCCAGCAGAATAAAAGTGCTTTTCCTGGACATGGAATAAAGACTCACACAAAAGTGCACAAAAGTGCACACAGGTATGTCTGGAATGTGTCTGCAATCTTATATAGAGCAGTGCTCTTAGATATATTGGTGAAAACTAGGTGATAGACTCCCTTTAAAATAGAACTACAACTAAAGGTCAAAAATGAAGAATAAAAAAAGGAATATGAAAATGTAATTAAAATTAATTAATAAAATATCCTACATAATGTTAGAACCGAATGGTAAAGGCGAAAGTTCCACAGTTGGATGAAAAAAGCCTGACATCAAAATCTTAAAACACAACATCTTAAAAAAAAGAGATAAAAGAGCACAAAACAAATTCAAAATGAAACATAGTTAAAAGCAAAAGCAACTTCTTAAAATATGAGCAAGTTTATCCCCCCTCCTAAAAGAAAATATAAAAAATCATGCCTAGTGTTGAAGTCTGAGGGGGTCAGGAAGGTTGAAGAACAGAGGAATGAGCTCAAAAACCTGAAGTCTGGTCAAGCATTTTAAGAAATTTTCTAGATCATTTGCACTGCTGGTTTATTGCTACTGTAGATACATTTTAATCCCTTTTGTTGCAAGAGTCTACCAATGATCGTGAGATCACCGTGTCCTGCTTCAGGAGACAAGTGTTCAGTTTTCCTGCAGCACCACTACAGGTGAAGTTAAGTATTACATGGTTCTTATTGAAATCAATAGACTAGCTATGTAAATTATGGACTTGTCAGGTCCTCCAATGAGGGAGACGGTTATTAGATGATGGTCCTCATTGAGGTAGACATTTATTAATGCCGAATTTACCAGCATCATACTTGAAAAAAATCTTATGAAACAAAAACATACAGTGTATAAATAAAAATCATTGATTAAAGGGAGCCTATTATCAGGAAATTCCCTGTTATACCAGACACAATACCTCGTAAGGCTAGCTCAGCTCAGTGTAATGATATATTTCACTTAGTGATCCATTCCTTCATTGTGGAGAAAAATGCACTTTTAATATATATGCAAATGAGCAGTTAAGTGCACTGTGGGCGGGCCCAAGCCACTCTTGCTCTTCCAGCCCTTCCCCTCTCCTTCTTGTTTGACAGGCCAGGTAGATGACTATGCAGGAACCTGGTCAATCAGGAAGGAGAAGGGAAAGGCTGGCAGAGGAAGCAAGAGTGCACAAAGTGGCTTAGACCCAGTGCACTTAACTGCTCACTTGCATAGGGAATAAAAGTGTGATCTCTCCAAGAATGAAGCAAAGCATTGCTAGGTGAAAGGTCTCATTACCTTCAGCTGAGCCAGCCCTACAAGGTATAGTGTATTTCCTTGTGAGAGGTTCCCTTTAAAGATTCTTGTGATTTCTCTTTGGTGTCAGTTGGACACGTCTTCAGAGCTCCTGCCCAGAGGTACTTTGAGGTTAACTTTCTCTGCTCAATAAAGCAGGTTTATATGCTTTAATTTTACACTCCATATTTCCAATATAACACTGTCCAAACTCATAAAACGCTTTTTCAGATTGAATCAATACGAACTTATAGGCAATATTTTACGCTTTTTGTGTTTAAAATTTTTACGCCTTTATTTGACAAGATCTATTACAGGATGTACTTTCCACAATTCTATTAAGACCCTTGAAGGCTGGTGAGATCCTGAGCATCGAGAAAATTCTGTCTTTTGTTCACATTTCACTTCTTGGGCTGTATTGTCTGTATAATTCCTCAAACACTGATTCTCTCTTTGCCCTTGGTCGTGACTATTAAGTTAAATTAAGGATTTGTTCTACTGACTAAACATGGACTCTGAATGAAAGTCATATTGTATGCCACACCCACAGACTACTCATCTAAAGCTATATTCACACTCAATTTCTGCCACATTTTCAGTATTTTTGAGGACAAAAATAGCATAATCTGTCTCATTCAACCAAATGGAAAGCTGACAATCCCCAATATAAGTCAATAGGATCTGTCAAAAATTGATTGGATGGACCTATCAATGATGTCATATCTCCAATAAAGAGGGTGGCCCATCTGGGACATTGATGGCAGATAGGGGTGGGTCCCACCTCTAGAACCTGCTCCAGTGTTCAGAATGCCCCCCACCTAAAGTGAAGGAGAGCATACTGCACATGTGCAATGTGCAGGGACTTCTGAAAATAGGTGAGTGCACTTGGCTGTTTTTGGAAGTCCCATAGCAGTGAATGGAGAGTAAACTACGCAAGAGCAGCCACCTTTCCGTTCTCTGCTATGGGACTGCAGGAAATTGCTAAGCCAGCACTCCCATATTGTCACATTAGGGAGCAAGTGAGCCCTGAAAGTCCACCCACACAGCTGTCTCTGCCTGATTGCACAACCCGCCCTAAGTAGCAGTCCACAACTGGATGGCGGTCCCTAACCTAGCTAAGTTCTGGGCCTTAAAGGGAAGGGAACCATGGGAGACAAATAACAAACAAACAACCGAACAACACAGAAGCGTAATGTTACCAAACCGGGGTCCAATACCAAGATAGCAATCAAATCCAAATCAGAGACACAAACCAGAACCAGGGGGAACCAAAAGTCAAAAAGCCAAGAGGTGGCATCAGTCAAAAGGGTCAAGCAAGGTCAGGGTCGAGGTACACAAGCCGAGGTCCAGTCCAGGAATAATGAGTCCAAATAAGTAGCTAATGTGGCAATTTCAAAAGAAAAAACAATCACAGGCAACCTGTGGCCAGCAAGCTGCCTGTTTAAATAGGTCACACTGAGGGGTCACGAGACGTGGCCAGCATCATGTGACCCACGTCGTGCGCTATATTGTTACTGAGCGCCGACTCATCTAAGTCAGCGCTCAACCTCTACCCCTGCTCGTTGTCAAGGGGACGAATATGCCACCGGCCACACACATCGCTGACTCCTCTCACTGCCTCCTCACAGGGATGCCGGTAGTGCTGCGGAGAAGGAGCGCTCCACCGGCTCTCTGTTACACATAGGGGCAAATGGAGAGTGGCCATGCATGCACTGCTGCTCTCTCTTCAGTTTGGGGGGCCCGTTCTGGATATAGGAGCAGGTCTCAGAGGCATACCCGTGTTAAAAGCCAACAATATCCCAGATGGACCGGTCCCTTTAAGAATCAAAGCCATCACACTATTGTGCCTTAGCAAAAACCTATCAATGATTAAAATATTCACATTATTTATATAATTTCCTTATTTTTTTTCCTTGACAGGTTGGATACAAAATGATTGTAACAATGAAACATCAATAATAGTTAATGGATACAAGTATTCGTGATGGTAAATATGCACCGTGACAGCGGCACTTGGACATCGAAGCTGAAATTGTTATATTAAATGATGGTTTTAATGAAGTTGTCTAATTTTAGTAAAAAAAAAGAACAACATTGTGAAATAGGCTACAAAAAGGAAGCAAGTCGTACCTACCTAAAGGATCCAGAATCACTTGGTTTTCCCAGCCGGGCTCTTTTTTACAGGGCTGCACATCAACAACACTGGATGATAGGTCATCAATAGCTAAAGAGTGGAAACACCCTTTAAGGCAACAATAAATAGTCCATTCATAAAGCATCATATTTAACCAGCCTCTAGTACTGGCAAAATGTTAAACATTGCAAATAGTCTTAAAGGCGGTGCCAAGGGCAGAAAAAAAAAATCAAGGCCTCAGACTTAGAAATAAAAAATATATAGAAGGGATCCTCACCCTCATCAATTACTCAGGATTCCTCTTACAGGTTTCTATCTGCTTCCTCCTTTCTGGACACATAGGGGGTGTTTAAAGATACCTGTGTACCCAATTACTGGCCACAGTCATGTCCCAGACAGTGACTGTATTGCTTCCTGCTACAACCACTAGAGGGAGCTTATGATGTCTTTGCATACTGTGTTTTTTATTGAGTTCAGCGCACTAAGCTCTTGAGCTCCCTCTAGTGGTGGCTGAAGGTAGCCAGAAGCATATATGATTAAGCTCTGTGTCTACTCAGGGGGACTGGTGTAATGTATCAGAAAGCTGGAGCTCCTACTAAATGTAGAGTTTACATAGATTAAAATAAAAATAGTGTTCAGTAGTGGACATTTACTGTAAGGCTCTATTTTTTTTATTCTAAGTCTGTAAACTACGCTCACAAGATTGTAGTAAATAATTCCATTACTGTCCATCAACAGCATAAGCTGTAATACTAAGTTTTGTGTTTTCTTTATATTCAGGAGAATTTTGTCTTTTCTTCAGTGTAAATGACACATTACACTAGACACACAATATTTACAGGTCTCTTTCATTTCAATGATGTTCATGTCAGATCTGCAATCTCAAATCTCACAGATTTTAACTTGTAAGATTGATCACTATATACTTAGAGGCACTAATTGTATGTCACATCTGTCACTGAAGCATAAAAGATCTACCAAAGTAGAGTTATTGTGCAACAAACAATAAAAGATACCAAATATAGCACATGTGTTTAAAGTGGACTAATGATCTTCAAAATATTTAAAAGAGTCCATTTAAATAAAAGTGTTTATACAGCTAGAATATGTCAAAATGATACTGAGATACATCCTGTATTATTCTCCAGAGCTGCACTCGATATTCTGCTGGAGTCACTGTGTACATACATTACATTACTTATCCTGTACTGATCCTGAGTTACATTCTGTATTATACTTCAGAGCTGCACTCACTATTCTGCTGGTGGAGTCACTGTGTACATAAATTACATTACTTATCCTGTACTGATCCCGAGTTACACTCTGTATTATACTCCAGAGCTGCACTCACTATTCTGCTGGTGTAGTCACTTTGTACATACATTACATTACTTATCCCGTACGGATTCTGAGTTACATCCTCTATTACACTCCAGAGCTGCACTCACTATTCTGCTGGTTGAGTCTTTGTGTACATGCATTACATTACTTATCCTGTACCTTATTGAGTTACATGCTGTATTATACTCCAGAGCTGCACTCACTATTCTGCTGGTGGAGTCACTGTGTACATACATTACTTATCCTGTACTGATCCTGAGTTACATCTTGTATTATACTCTAGAGCTGCACTCACTATTCTGCTGGTGCAGTCACTGTGTACATACATTACATTACTTATCCTGTACTGATCCTGAGTTACATCCTGTATTATACTCCAGAGCTGCACTCACTATTCTGCTGGTGCAGTCACTGTGTACATACATTACTTATCCTGTACTGATCCTGAGTTACATCCTGTATTATACTCCAGAGCTGCACTCACTATTCTGCTCGTAGAGTCACTATGTACATACATTACAATACTTGAGGTGCCAACAATAATGCCTAGTTTGTTATATACCACCTGCTCTCATATTGTGTTCTAATTAGCACTGGCGGTAAATTCTTCCGTCATAGGTCATTAGTGCCAGGATTTGGCCGCAGAAAAACTGCTGCTTGCAGCGATATCTGTCCGGCCGAATCCTGGCACTAATGCCAGAAACTGGCCGGATCCCTGCCGAATCCCATTATAGTCAATGGGGCCTGGCAGTGCTCTGGCCTTTTCGGGATGTGCTGGAAACTATGTCTTCCGACAGGCTGTTCCTCTGCCGGAATAAGTTACTGCCAGCGTGAAACTAACCTAAGCAGATTTTCCAGGGAATTTGTAAAGTTTTTGGAATCTATTGGGGGTCATTTTAGTAGTTGAAGAAAATGCTGTGAAGTTTTGAACTTTGATGAAATATTTAAGAAATAACTCAAATCACTAATAATGGAAAATTAAGAACGTTCTCTGTAAATATTGTTACAATGTATTCACTTATTTCTGGTCAATAAGGAAATTGCAGTTTGTTGCTAAGAAAATCCCAGTTTCTTCGATGCGCGTTTTGTGTTATGTAAGATGTTTTGAAGAACGGTAAGGATGTCTTATTTTTGACAAAAACAATGAAAAACACTATAGAAAAGCGGGAGGGAGGAGAAAAGGGGAAAGAAGCTGAAAGCAAGAATTATATTAATTCAGAAAGACACAATGTGAAGACGGAGCGGATATAGTTCGTGGCATTAACCACCCACCCTGCGTGTACAGCTAACTGCATCTGACGTTCCTTATGGTTTATTGTCAGGATTGTCACAATATATCAAAATATGTCCTGACATCTCCAACCAGAGAGAAATGGAGACTGATGCAGCCCTACAATTACTTCTGAAGACTGAAGATGAAGAAATTCCAGAAAGCTTTATAGTCCATGCAATTGAACCTTTACCAAGTCTCTGATTTAGGAATAATCTTTGGGGATCTCAGAAGAATTTTTACCTTTGAATTCCAAAGTGGAGCCGTCATCCCACGATTTAATTCTCTCAGGCTTGTACATTTCCCTTGAAATACAACTTGGAAGTACACCGAGGCTTTCAAGGGGACTATGTCACTGAGTATAATTTGTTAAAGTGAGCCAACATACGTGACCACAACTTGATCGGCGGTGTCTCCCTTCCTTGATCGGGTTGTCAGGCTTCAGTGACCTGAAAAGATACTGCGGATCTGTGTGCAATCAGCACTGTGGTTCTGCAGTGCGCCCCGGGGCTGCCTGTACACTCTGCCTTGCTACGTGTTGCTCTAATAGCAGTCATCGAGGCGCAGATCGCAATATATTGGCACGCAGGAGGATACTAAGATATTGTAAGTGTAAAATAATGATGTGAAATTGTAAGTTCTTGATGGTTTTATAACATGTAATTAAAGTATAATTAAAAAGAGATAAAAGGGAATTAAGTAAAATTAAAATAAAGTAATAAAATAATAAATAATAAAAGGTAATAACATAATAAAATAAATAATAAAAAAGTAATAAAATAAATAATTAAAAAGTAATAAAATAATAAAATAAATAATAAAAGTAATAAAATAATAAAATAAATAATAAAAAGTAGTAAAATAAATAATAAAAATGTGAAATAAAAAATAGGAAACAAATTCTTAGAATTTCAGAAAACTTTTATTATTTTATTTTATTTTATTTTCTCCAGTTTGGGTGGGCTGGGGTGGTGGGGTCTGGATATATAAGTATTTTGTGCATTACTTGTATTTACGTAGTAAATTGACTTACCATTGACTTGTATTATGGCAACATCTGATAGGCTTCCATGATGCATGCCATCATAAAATTCTGTTGTGGTCTATGGTAAGGGAATCCATTTCACAATTCTTAGATGACGCGAACCCAAACGCTAAACTTTCGAATCGCAAGTTCGCTCAACACTGCCTATCATCAATACCAGATCAACGGAGGTCTGACTCTATGCATCCCCATCCATTGGCTTTTAACTGGAAATAACACAGCAAACGGAGCTAGAAATGGACAGCTCTGTACACCGCCTAGTGGACAGACTGGGGTACTGCAGCTCTTGTCCCATTCATTTGAATGATGATGCCAAGTGTCAGAACTCTACTGATCCTGAAGCTAGGTCATTATATCTAGAACCTTGACAACCCCTTTAAGGCTCTATCAGGTACAGTCATTAAGAGGTTAAAGGTGTTACAGGATTTGAGAGACCAAAAACAGCACCATGCCTGACCATAGGTTTTGTGTGTGTGTGGGTGTCTGATATTGCATTGTTACTCCTGCAAAGTGAATGGGACTGAGGTGCAGTGGAAGAAACAGACCATGGGTGTGATTTTCTGGAAGGAGCCAAGACTGTACCACCATACCAAGGGCCTGTTTGGCATTTTTCAGGACTTTTAGTGGATTCAACAGCTAGAATAACCCTATAAGTAATGTTGATCAAGCACCCAGGTGCTCGTCTTCTCGGGTGCTCTGGCCGAGCACTCAGGGGTGCTCAAGTGCTCGGCCGAGCACCCGAGCATAATTGAAGTCTATGGGACTAAACCTGGCACCCCCATCTCGGAAGAGTGAGTTTGGGCGAGCATGCTCGCTCATCACTACCTATAAAGGGATCATGTTTTTAACAGATGTCATAATGAATGAATTCCTTTAACTCAAAGAACATATACTTTATGTAGATTTCACTATAGACTTCACAGATATTCCACTTCAGCCACCTCACCACAATGGCCACAACATGACCGCAAGATCCTGCAGCCAGAGGCGGCTAATGCTGAAACACTATGCTAATATGAGCAGCACAATAAGTTAAAACCAAGCCACATCATGTATAAATTATTGGCAGCTTCTCGGGCTTTTAACCTTCAATATGCAAGTGGCTGGTTTTTCTGCTAATATGCTATAAATTTTTGATGCTTTCGCACTGGAAGTAAACAATGGCAAGTGTTCGGTGTTTGTTTCATTTGGTAGAACAGCTAAAATGATCTTGTTAAGCGAACGTCTCAATTAAGATTGTATGCGTGTCCCGGAGGCTGCGGGAGAACTCTGGACTGGGAAGATGTTGCTGTAAGTTGCTTTTAAGGACTTTGCTAGGAACACAAAGTATATCAAATAAATACATTTCCTGGAGAGAAAGAGGAAATATCTCAGTACAATTTTGCAGGTTCAAGAGAAAGGCCCAGGAGAGGAGAGGCTGTAGACTGTGCCTTGTGCAGCAGCATGCCGAGTGTCATATGCAGGGTGCAAACTCCAGCAAACTGGAGAGAGAGGCAGAAAATTTGGTTGGAAATAGCCTTCCACCATCTACAGGGGGCAGCATGAAGGATATTCAGTGACAACAGTGAGATATATAGGACCATATATTCATGAGTGGGAAATATCATGAATATTGGTGAGAAATGAGAATGAAATTAGCTTCTTCCTTCAGAAACCACGTCATACCTGTTTTTGGATTGTGGGTGGGATTTTAAACCAGCTCCATTCACAAATCAGTTGAGCTGAGCTGCCACAAGGACAGATGTGGCTAGGGACAATATCTGCAGTGTACGTAGTGCGCAGTGGCAATTTTTTATTGTTTTTTTTTATACTAATCCACGCCTCTATTTCCAGTGCATAACTGTGCTCAACCAATCTCACCCAATTTCCTTAGGGTTATTATTATTATTATTATTATTTATTATTAAAGCGCCATTCATTCCACAGCGCTGTACATGTTAAAAGGGGTTTACATACATTAGTCTAGACAATTGCTCTAGGACAAACAAGTTACAGACTGGTACAGAAGGAGAGAGGGCCCTGCCCGTGAAGGCTTACAATCTATGTGGTATGGGAGGACACAGTAGGTGAGGGTAAAGCTGGTCATGGCAGTGTAGCAGCAGCAGGGTCACTGGTTGTAGGCTTGTCTGAAGAGGTGGGTTTTCAGATTTCTTTTGAAGGATTCCACTGTAGGTGAGAGTCTGATATGTTGGGGTACAGAGTTCCAGAGTATTGGGGCTGCGCGGGAGAAATCCTGGAGGCGATTGTGTGAAGAGTTGATAAGAGTGGAGGAGAGAAGGAGGTCTTGTGAGGATCGGAGATTACGTGTGGGGATGTATCGGGAGAGTAGTTCTGAGATGTAGGGAGGGGACAGGTTGTGGACGGCCTTGTATGTATTTGTTAGTATTTTAAAGTTTTTTAAAGTATTTTAAAGTTATGGGTGAATAGTTTAAAGGGTAACTTTTATTAATATCCTTACGAATATTTTTTGTTTTAGTCATATTGTGCCCCCACTGTACAGTAGTTATGTCCACATTGTGCCCCCTTCCCAGTAGTAATGCCCACATTGTGCCCTATCACAGTGGTAATGTCCATATTGCATCCTAGCACAGTACTAAGATCCACATTATGCCCTATCACAGTAGTAATGCCCACATTATTCCCTATCACAGTAGTAATGCCCACATTGAGGATTGTCACAGTAGTTATGCCCACACTGTGCCCTGTGGCAGTAGTTATGTCCACATTGTGTCTTGTCATAGTAGTTTTATACAAATTGTGCTCCCTCACAGTAGTTATGTTCACATTGTAGCCCCATCACAGTAGTAATGCCCATATTGTGCCCTATAATAGTAGTAATGTCCATATTGCACCCTATCACAGTACTAATATCCACATTATGCCCTATCACATTAGTAATGCCCACTCTTGGCCCTCCTCATAGTAGCAATGCCCACATGTGCCCCATTGATAGACGTAATACCCACATGTGCCTCCTCACAGTAGTAATGCCTTCACTGTTGCCTTTCAGTAGTGTCCCTTTCAATAATAAAGTTAAAAAAAACACTAGATATTTCCCTATTTCCCTGAAAATCAGGCAGATCGAGCTGCTGAGCTGTGTAGATGTGCGATGTGTGACTTGCTGGGGAGTGCCAAAGCTGAGCTGATCAGTAGAGATGAGCAACGTTTTGAAAAATTTAATTTGGCAGCTTCGTCAAGAAATTCAATTACTTTGTCGTGAATTGCAATTCATTGTATGGAGTGGACGCAATGAAGCGGAATAGGGATCGCGCCGCCGGTTTTTAATCACTCAGGTGCCGCGTTCAACGCTGATCATGGTATCCGAGACTTCAGGTGCTCAGGGGTTAATCCGGGGTTAAAAATATATATACTCACATCATCCACTTAATCACAGAGAGGCCGTCCACTCCTAAATTGATGAAAGAAAACCCGCCAAAACCTGCAGTGAGTGTGATGAAGTCACCATGTGATCATGATGTCATCACTGACCCTTTTCCTGGTTTTCTTCAATCAAGACAGAAGCGGGTGGCCTCTCTGCAATCAAGTGGATGAGGTAAGTATATATTTTTTATTTTCAGGCACCATTTTAGAAAAATTAATTTGTTACCATGAAGCGAGAGGAAATTCGGACTTGTGACGATTGGAATTTTTTCTAAACTTTGGACCGAATTCCACTTTTAATGCTTCAATTCGCTCAACACTACTGTACAGCGAAGCAGGGACCGGATGGATCTAAATCAACTGCCCGGGCACCCCTCAAACCTCTGCCTCTGGGGCACATACTCTGCTTGCCCCCCTACCCTCCTTCCCTTACAACACCCCTGCTTTCTATTTCTGGAAACCCCTTTAAGACTGTAATGCTATTTCTTTAACCCCTTCGCGACCAGCGCCGTACATGTACGGCGCTGGGGCGATGCGGGCACATGGCGCCCGCTCGCGGGTGCGGCGGGCGTCATGGCCGGCAAGTCTCTGCTGTTTCTAACAGCAGAGACTTGCCGCTACTTACCGCCATCGGCGGCGTCTTCCGGGGTGACTAGATGCCGTGATCACACGTGATCACGGCATCTAGTTGCGTCTAAACCCGGAAGCGTTCGCTTCCGGGTGGTGTACAGACACCCCGTGTGGCCAATCGGGGTGTCTGTACACCATATGAAAACTGTAATCCTCGCTGGTGAGGATTACAGTTTTCAAAGTGCAATTCTTATTCTGGCCACTAGATGGCAGGCCAGGATAAGAAATGAGCAATTGATGGATTTCTGAGTCTATAAAACCCAGAATTGCTCATAAAGAAAAAAAAAAAAGCCACAATTTATAAGCCCATATTTGAGCTTTCTAATAGTAAAAAAAAATTTAAAAAAAATGTTAAAAAATATATAAAAAATAAAAAGATGTAAAAGTTCAAATCACCCCCCTTTCCGTATAAGTGAAAAATAAATACCTAAATAACAATAAATATAGACATCATGGGTTTCACCGTGACCGAAAACGCCCGTACTTTTAAAATATAAAAAAAAAATTCCAATACAGCGAATTGTGTGGCGGAAAAAAGCGTCCAAATGGCGATTTGCCGTTTTTTGTCGCTTTTTTTTTCTAAAAAAAATTAAATAAAAAGTGATCAAAAAGTCATACACACCCCAGAATGGTATCAATAAAAACTTCAGATCGTCCCGCAAAAAATGAGCCCCCAAACAGCTCTGTACACATAAATACCAAAAAGTTATAGGGGTCAAGATTTGACAAGGAAAAAAAAAAAAAAAAAAAGGGCAACTTTCTAATTATTTTATCACTATGAAAACGCAGGAAAAACTATACATATTAGGTATTGCCGGATTCGTACTGACCAGTAGAATGAAAGTAACAGATCAGTTTTAATGCACATCGAACGCTGTAAATAAGAAACCCGTAGAACTGTAGCGGAATAGCGTTTTCTTTGCAATTTCACCCGGTTTGGAATTTTTTTCCCGCTTCCCACTACACCGTATGCAATATTAAATGGTGGCGTTGGAAAGTACAACTTGTCCCGCAAAAAACAAGCCCTCATACAGCTATGTGAACAGAAAAATAAAAGAGTTATGGCTGTTTGAAGGCAGGGAGCGCAAAACGAAAATGCAGAACCGAAAAAAGCTCCGGGCGCGAAGGGGTTAAACAATAGTCTGCGTTTCAGGTCTACTCTTGGACTGATCATTTTTCATTTTGCCTAAGCAGGGAAATAAAATATGAGGGAAGCTGCCAAGAATTCCCCGGCGCTCATGTCTTTTATTGTTCTTTAATTACAGGGAAAATTTTTGAATCCTTTCATTAAATAGATAATTTTCTTTCAGAACGAAAAACATTCAGTTTTTCAGGACAGATTCTTGACTATTGTCTTTGAGATGAAAGAGCAGATTCAATAAAATTTCCGTATAAGACACACTCTAATATCACTGGAATGATGATGCCAGCAAAAAGAAAATGTAAAATTAATGGTAAAAAAATAAATTATTTTTTATTATATTATATTATATTTTTTAATATAAAATATTGAGGCACTGTGTAAAATATACATAAAACCTGAATTCAATGATTTTCAAATCTCACAGACCCATATTTTATTCACAGTACAGCACAGAACACATATCAGATGTTAAAAGTGAAAAATGTTACCATTTCATGAAAAAAAAAATTAAAGGGGTTATCCAAAACTATAAACTGCACCCCCCCCTATATGCCCCGTTCTCTGCTCCCTTCGCCACTCCTGGTCCCCACACTGCTGCTGCTGCCTCTCCCTGCACGAAGATGAAAACATCCTGTGTCTGGGGAAGAAGGGGAGCAGCCAATGGCAGGTGGTGACGGGGTCGATTCTTCCTAGCATCGCGGGAGATGCTAGGGAGGCTCGTCCCCATCCCCACCTGGCATTGGCTGCTCCCCCCGACACTGGATATTTTCATCGGTGCACGGGGAGAAGCAGCAGGAGTGGCGCAGGGAGCGTGGAGCAGGGTAAGTATATTCTCTGTTAGGGGCCCGGCATATGGGGGGCAGTTTATAGTTTCGGATAACCCCTTTAAACTCATTTAGAACTTGATGGCAGCAACGAATCTCCAAAAAGCTGGGATGCGGCAACAAAAGGTTGGAAAAGTACAGTAAGAGATACTAATAAAAAAGTTAGCAGAGCATCTTAGCGAGGCAGGGTCTCTCAGATGTAAATATGGGCAGAGTTTCACCAATCTGCGGAAAGCTGTGTCTTAAAATTGTGGAACAATTTTAAAAAGATGTTTCTGAACATAAAATTGTGAAGACTTTGAATATCCCACCCTCTACAGTACCGAATATCATCAAAAGATTTTGAGAACCTGTAGAAATCCAAGTGCGCAAATGACAAGGCTGATGGTCAATAGTTGATGCTCATGCTCTACGGGCCATCAGACGGCACTGTACTGGAAATAACTGCATAGGCCCAGGAATACTTCCAGAAATCATTTTCTGTGGACGCAGTTCACAGTGCAATCCACAAAGAAGAAGCCGTATGTCAACACAATCCAGAAAAAAAATGCTGTCTTCTCTGGGCGAAAAAGCTCATTCAAAATGGGCTGAGGCAAAATGGAAAACTGTTTGGTGGTCAACTGAATCCAAATTTGAAATTATTTTTGGAAACCACAGATGCGGTGTCCTGCAGTCTCAAGAGGAGAGGGACCATCCAGCTTGTTCTGAGCACACAGTTGAAAAGCTTGCATCTCTGATGGTATGGGGCTGCATATATCAGCAAGACAATGCTAAACCACATACAGCATCCATCGTGACCGCATGGCTTCGTAGAAAAGGAGTCTGGGTGATAGACTGACTGCCTGTAGTCCTGACCCTTTACTAATAGAAAACATGAAAATATGGCAAAGAAGATTGGACTGTTGAGAAGTTAGAACCCTCCATCAGACAAGAACAGGACACCATTCCTCTCCCAAAACTAAAGCAATTGGTCTCCTCACTTCTTATACGTTAAAAGAAGATGGGATGCTGCACAATGGTAGACATGGCCCTGTCCAGACTTGGACTGGCCATCAGGGGTACAGGTGAATCCCCCAGTGGGCCCCTGATAAGGTGGGCCCCTAGCCCTCCACCCCCTGTACAAGTGGTACATGGCACAGTAGACTGACTGTACTACATACAGTACAGCATCTAAACCGGCTTATGCATCCATACAAAGACTGGGAAGATTATTTAACAAACTACCCAGTTTATTACATTACCGTAGATGCATCATTAGGCTGGGATGACTTCTAGATATAGACAAGCCAGCATCCGCTTTCCCCAGAGACCCACTTTCTTGAAGTCTCTGCAGGGACCCCCATAATCAATCATCATTGTAGTGTCTGCTGCTGTATGAGCAGGTAATATTTGATAGATAGATAGATAGATAGATAGATAGATAGATAGATAGATAGATAGATATAATTGCAAAAAACGGACAGCACCTCCTACAGCTGAGAGTCAGGTGCAAGCTACCTGCTGGCTAATAAATTACTAAACAGAAAATGGCAGCAGCACTAGATAAGCCATGAGACATAAAATGAACATGAAATGAACATATGAAGAGGTAAAAAAGCATAACTGCTATGTAGTATATAAAGGTGGATGAGCCCGACATATTTATGATCATTTATATGCGCTAAGAGCTTCCACTTTATACTACATAGCAGTTATGCTTTTTTACTTCTTCATATGTTCATTTCATGTTCATTTTATGTGTCATGGCTTATCTAGTGCTGCTGCCATTTTCTGTTTAGATAGATAGATAGATAGATGATATA